>JAODAL010036616.1:0-41447 GCA_025379985.1 Phyllomedusa bahiana | reverse complement strand
CCCTCAGTTAGGTAGGTGCATAGGCTCCCCCTCGTATATGAAGCTATATAGGTCCCCTCAGTTGGACACATATATCCCCTCAGCTAGGCAGATATATATATATTTTAAAATATATATATATATATATATATTATATATATTATATATATATATATATATATATATATATATCCCCTTTCTGGGGATCCACCACAAAACTATTGCACTTTGCCTCCCTCTCTCTGTCACCTGCCCAGTGACATTATATATATATATATATTATATACATACAGATATATACATATAGATACACACATATATGTCCCCTCAGGCAGGTGTAATATATAATGCCACTGGGTAGGTGACAGAGACAGGGAGGCAAAGTGAAGTAGTTTTTGTGGTGGATCCCCAGAAAAGAAAATTTAAGAGTAAAGGGTTGGCGGTCAGGGACTGGTTAATGGTGATTCGATGCAGTGCAGCGTGGCACAACATATTAATGGGCAGGGGAGGGAAAGGAGATTTTTTTTCTCCTCACCCTTAGTGCAATGTAACCTAGAAACAGCCTTGCCCTGTAAGTAGGTACATAGGCACCCTGTAGGTAGGTATATAAATCCCCTGTAGGTAGATAGGGCATCTCTAGGTATGTATATAGAGCCCCTTTAGGTAGATTATGTAGGTCCTCTGATACAGTTGAAATCTGGCAACATATATGTCAGTTCCAGGGCCCAGCAGAGGATCCTCCAGTGGGCCTGTCAGACACTTCGTGTGTGTGGGAGCTAGAGGCAGGCATACTGGAGTGGAAAGTGTGTAGTGTAATGGCAAAGTACCTCCATTTAAAACAGTAGAACTATCCAGGTACACTCCCCGTATGTACTTCCACCTTGCTAAACTCCTTGCTTCTTCCTTTCCGGTGCTAGTCTTCCCAGGTCAGCGATCAGGCCTACACATTCTTTAGGTCAGCCTTAGTATGCTGTCCTTGAAGAGAAGCAATTTAGATCAGACAAGCCCCTACTTCCCTTCTTCCTGATGGCCTCCTCTTTTTTCTTCACTCTGCAGCCTGTCTCCTCTTTCTCTCTCTCACATGTTTTCTTTGTCTGTCTTGATATCTAGTTATGTAGGCCATGTTACCACTGCATGGGTTTTCGGACTGTTTTTCAGTCGGTTTGCAGTTTTTCAGACCGCCTGAAAAACCGGCCGAAAATGAGCACAATGGTGCTCTATGTAAAACCCGTGCAGCAGACCCCACTGCACGGGTTTTCCGTCTGGTGGTTTTTCCGCCTGCGGTCCGGCCGCAAAACATTGTGCTTGCACAATCTTCCGTCCGGTTTCCGAACGGAACCTGTGCTAGCCAATTTGAAGGGGCAGGGCTCATCGCAGAGAAAAGCCGTGCCCCCCGCGGCCGTTGGGACAGCCGCAAAAACCATGGGCGTTGCTAGGGTCCCAAAACATCCGGGGCTCGGGCCCTTAAGTTTTTCTGAGTAGGGCTGGGTGCACACGGAATTTTTTGCGTCTCATTGTGAACTGCGGATGTATTTTTACAGAGAAAAACCTTTGTATGTAGGCTCAGGAGAAATATAAGTGATTACACTGCAGTTACATTTTGTGACTTACAGGAGACGCCTCTGAAGAGTTGTTCTCTTTCTCTTCTTCTCCATCTGTCCCAGACGCCATGATGACTTCTACCGTCCAGAACTCTTCACTGAAAAATTTACAAAACAAACATCTTAGAAATCCTCAATTTATCAGCATTTCTCTACAATTTCTATCTCTGTACAAATCCCCCTCTATAGTGCCCCAATGGTAAATAATTACCCCCTTATAGGGGAAATATTTTCCCCCTTATAGCCAGGTAGTTGCCCCTCTAGCCCGGTTGGGTGCCCCTCTAGCCAGGTTATTAACCCCTCTAGCCAGGTTACTGCCCTCTGTAGCTAGGTTAAATGCCCCCTTTAGGCAGTTAATATGCCCCATAGCCACATTTAAAATGCCCTCTGTAGCCAGTGATATGCCCCCCTGTAGGCCGTAATATGCTCCTTGTAGTCAGGTTATTAGCCCCTTGTAGCCGGTTTCTGCCCCTTAGCAGTAATATGCCCCCATAGCCACATAATATGCCTCTCGTAGCCAGTGATATGCCCCTCTGTAGCCAGTGATATACCCCCCCGTAGCCAGTGATATGCCCCCTTAGCCACATATGCCCCCCTGTAGCCAGTGATATCCCTCTCTGTAGACAGTGATATCCCTCTCTGTAGCCAGTGACATTTCCCCCTGTAGCCCGTGATATGCCCCCCTGTAGCCAGTGATATGCCCCTGTAGCCAATGATATGCCCCTTACCTAATAAAAAATAAAATAAAAAACCTACTTACCTCTGCCCGGTCCGCTCATCCGGTCCTGTAAACTTGAGAACGGTTTTAAGCAGAGTGATGTCATCATGCTACTTACGCCGTTCTCGCGGGGCCGGGACCTCCTCGGCCGGCAGAGCTGCCGGCTTAGAGGATCCAGCGTCGCAGGGGGGTGATGGGAAAGCGGCGCGTCTCGCCCCCTGCGACGCCGACGTGTATGTACGCGCTTACCAAACGCCGTACATCCCGGGGGAAGACAGGACGGAACGATCCAATCCTGCCTTTCCCCCCCGACTCTGACTGCGCGGCCCCTGTGAAACGGCCGTGCAGTCGAGAGATCGACGGGCTCCGCCCCCCAGGGCCGTCTTAACAGCATCATGGCCCTGGGCAGAGCTGTTCACTTGGCCTCCTAACCAACATTTATCAAATTATTATCTAAGGTATGTTCACACGGTGTAATTGCGAGGTGCATTTTTTCGGCGATTTGCACTTTAATACAGCTGAAATGCGCGCCACAATTTCAGTAAAGCTGATTTGGCTGCTATGAGTTAGTATTGGTTGCTAGAGGCAAAAAAAAAACAGACTATTATACCATTTTGATGAATGGAGCCCATTATGCTTAACCCCCAAAATCAATGACGCAGCTGTTGAGGACTGTATTATGCGGGGAACTTGTATTTTTGGGGGAGTATTTTTAGTTTACATGTTAACTGCCACATAATTCTTTTTTAAAAAAAAACAATTTCAGCATGAACAGAAAAAGTGTTTTTCAGCATTTTTTTTTTAATTTTTTTTTTTAAACAAATAACATTTTAAACCAAATAACCTGCAGGATTAATTATAAAGGTTATTACGGTTGTGTAGATACCGAATATTTGTACTTTTTTATGTAATTTATGCACAACAATTTTTTTTACTTTTTTTTTTGTACACTTTATGTTTTTTTCCTTCGCGCAAATTACGGGCTGAAATACGTCCAGTCATTACGGTAATCCACAGTTCTCATGGAGAATTATGGATTACGTCTCCTCTCCTCGAGCAGGGAGATAAGTGACATGTGAATTACCAGCAGCGTATACACGCCGCTGGTGATTATAGACTATGGGCCGGCGAGGTGCCGGCCCCCCGCTCCTGCCCCCGTCCACATGGCGTAATTGCGGGCCGCAATTACGCCCTGCAAATAAGCTGTGTGAACATAGCCTAAAGGGTTAACTTCCTTTTTCTTTACTAAATAAAGTGTTTTTATTGGGGAACTAGAGGTGTTGTGCAGATTTTTTTTTATTTTATTTGTTATTTACTTTTTTTAAAGTCCCAATCTGTGATTTGGATTGTCTGCATGCTGTTGCTTAACAACTTTATGTGGTCATGCATCCTGTGCTCCCGGGCCATGCTGCACTACTCATAAGTTCTATAGACTGCTTCATGACCTGGAGGCACAGGATGGCTAACCACACAATGTTGTTACATGACGGAGCATGTGGTCAGACATCCTGACCCTGTCACTGTACCAAAGAGTCCGTGTACCTTCTTCACACGTGAGCCGGGACCCAGACGAACACAGCAGCTTCATAGACCTCGCTGACTGGTGGACACAGCGAGGTGACCGGGAGGGAGACAGCCGGGAGGGGGGAGCTGGAGACCTGATGAGGGGAGGCGGGAGTACAGAAGTCTGCGCTCTCGCTTGCCTGGCGGGGGAGGAGACGGACGGGAGGGGGGAATGCTGCACTCTGCGCTCACTGATCCGGAGTTATTGCCGCGCAGGCAGGACAGGAGCAGAAGCAGAGACGCAGCCTGGAGCCGCCGAGATTCGGGGCACAGGCAGATTCATTCGGGGCTCGTGCCCCGAATGAATCTGCCTGGCGACGCCCCTGCGCAAAACAGGACAAATGCAAACCGGACGGTATTTGTCCTGTCGAGTGGGAACGCACCCTAACTTTTCCTCTATACTCTGGCCCAGGAAGGATGGCCTCTGCCTTCTCCTGCAACCCTGCCAGCAAGTGTGCAGGCGACCCCCTTTTGCTGGAAAAAGGGAAGTAGTTTGGAAGTGACACTCTATGACTAACTAGGATCAATGCTGTAATTTGATATATCAAAGAGCTGGTGGTCTCAGAAAATGAGGATGGAAAGCAAAATAATTTTTTTTTTAAACTTACAGGAATCATATTGACCCAACACGTCATTTATATCACACCTCCCCAAAAAAAATTCGCAATTGTGTTTTGTTTCTATTCAGTCTAGCTTTGGAGGGCACAGCCATAGGCACTGTGCACCAGACCATTCAAAAACTCTGGGGGTGAATAGGAAAAAGGAGGCTAATGTGCCATTTGCCTAAGGCACCAATAAGCCTTGTCCCTGCTTTGACACCCAACATACCCTGCTATTGTTTGAGTTACATGGTACAAACCTGTATAGAAGGTGCTAGCCTAAATGAGTAATTTTTCTCTGTATTGAGCATAGCTCCGATGCTCTATTTAGATAATTACTTTGTTCTAGTATTAATGAGCTTTGTTCTAGTACTGTTTATATGTAATTAACTTAGTTTTGGTACTGCATATGTTTGGCTGGTCCTTAAGCTGCATATGTGTATTACATTTTTTTTTTCTAATTCTTTAGTGTTATAAACTTTATTGTAAATTTGATGGCATTACTTTAATATAAAATGTATTTGAAATATTTTAATTGCTTTATTTGATTAGTTTGGAGGTAACTTTCTGCGGTGCTCTACACCTCATGAACAGATCTGAGTTAACCAAGTGATGCTGTTTCAGATTTAAATCCCATTCTTGTAATCCCAACTACCTAATAACAATCCAGGTAGCAAACCGCTTCATGATAAGACTTTTTGCACACATAAAATACAAATGAACTGTACACATAAATAAACATACCCAAAATATAACCAGAAATTTAAATTGGTTTGGAGAACTACATAGCAGTGTGTGTTCCTTCTGCCACGCTTCTCCAGTGTCCAGTTGTTTCCTATTATCTGCCTGTTTAATATGGTGGCCAGTGCCATCAGCCATGATCTATCACTTCCCCTTGTCTCATAAGATATAAAGACTAAGGAGTACAGATCATCCCATTGTTGACATTAGCTCTCTAGTTCTTATTCAGGGTGGCTATGCATCATCTGATATATGTAATCCTGGCCTTACTGGGGACCGGTCTGCAAAAACTATACTGGTGCCCTAAACCATCTATCAAAATACGATACATTTATGGAACATTACAGAAGTTACCAATGTGAGCTAAAAGCCCAACTTCAGCAAAAATAAATAAAAAATTATATAAGCAAGACTGTAGAATATTTTATTTCCCATTCAGTGTCCCCCTAAAAATCACAGATGTCCAGTGAGTCATGTGTCGTTGTCTAAGCGGCATGTCCTAAAAATTCATATGTGAAAGTACCAGACAGACAAAGAGACAAGTAGAACAGCTGTCAATATTGACAACTTCCAGTCAGACCTGAATTGCATCAGCGCCGTACGGCGGTGCACACATTTGGACCCATAAGGCACCTCATGTGCCCCTGTCTGGTGCCTTCTGGTGTATTATATCCTCATTATAAAGCATATATTGATGCCGTGAGAGTTGATTTGGCAGCCATATTGGTTTTGACTCTGATTTCTGGGACATCTGAGCAGAATTCAGAAGAGCTTGACTAATGAAGGCATCTCATTACCTTGAATGGTTTATAGGTGACAATTTCTTTCTGTTGGGGAAATGCACTTTTTTAAAATTAAGAAATGACATGATCAATGTGATAAACTCCTATCTTAGCTTGAAAGGAACCCATTGCACAGTGCTGTAATACTTTCTCTTGAGACCCTTTGACAGTGAATAAGTTAATCTTAACTGGCCATCTGGTAGTGGGATCAGTGAAAGTGCCACCTCCCATAGACTTGAAGCGTTATTCTAAAGAGAATCTCGTCTCATTTGCAGGTTAGACAGTAGCTGAGTATTGAGATGGCCTCCCCTGCAGATCATGTCTTTATTATAACTGTCATAGGTAACACACCTTTCCTCTATTATCTCAGGTGGTGTCTGTAGTAATCCTGCACTATTCTATCCACCCCCGCTGCCCTCTCTAGAGTGATGCTAGCTATTCTTCCTCATGAATAGCTTCAAAATTGCTCAGAGCAATCAACGACAACTGAGCCATCACTAAAGAACTTCTTTTCATCTCCAAGTTCCAATTTAGATCAGTCATTAAAGCGGGGAAGCTCATTCAGGGACTCATTTTCGTTCTCCCCTCCAAAAAATTGCATTATTTTCAAGCTTTCCCAAGACTCATTGGATCAGGGCATCCTAAGCAAATATGCATATGATATAAAAAAAACAAATCTAGGCTAAGTAGGAGTCATGGCTTCACGGAGTTTATTATGCTTAAGGTGGTGACAAGTGGCAAAAATTCATCATGGGGAAAGACCCGGTGTGTTTACAAAGTTCAGCATTCCTGAATCAGTGCTGTATAAGAAATGTGCATCTGTCCATATATTACATAACCTATATATTCTACAAAATCAATCACACTGAAAAGTGCGCTGTTTTTTTTGTGTACTATGCATGATACACTATCAAAATCACAAGTGCAATATACTGACAGGTTTAAGCGAAACATTTTATGATCCATTCCACAATGAACATTTACATGGCACTGATGAGGCTACATGATCATGCTGAAACACCAGACTAATAAATCTATTTTTATAGCATTTCTTGTTCTATACATGGATTGGTGTGTTTGCTGCTAGGACATACTGTAGACACCACATGTTTTATTTCATTTAAAATTACAGCACATATTTGAGAGTATAAATGGGTTTTCCCATTATGGAAATGTATCATCTATTCATAGAATAGGTGATAAATGACTGATTGTTGGAGGTGCCACTGGTGGGACCTCCATTGATCACTAAAATGGGGGCTCACAAATTGTTATTGTTCCTCAGTGTGTGAGCACAGCAAGAAACACTTTAAATGAAGTAGTGCCCGAACATGTGATGCTCTGTTCAAAGTCCATGGGACTGATGAAGAAAGCCAAATACACAACTCAGCTATTGTTGACAGTCCCATAGACGAAACTGCGAAAGTGCAGTAAGGAATGCTTTGAATACAGCAGCAGTGCGCATGTTCGGCCGCTGCTCCATTCAAAGCTTTCCTTACTGCACTTGCGCAGTTTAGAAGAATGGGTGACATTTATTGCCTATGCTGTGAATATGCGATAAAGGTCTATGGTTTTTCCAAAGACTTAAGGGGTTTTCTAACCACTGTCTGAAATACTCATTTCTAGATAAAATATACAGTTTCTCTCATCCCAATCCTCCTAATTCACAAACCGTATATGTTAGAACTATAATGCAGGCTGATACAAAGCTGCGCTGAAGGGGATGGTACACTCAAACATTTTTCTGGGTCAGTGTTTTATTTCAGGATAAAAAAAACAATTCTACATATCACTGTTTGCTTGAATAAAAAGACAAGCAAAAAACACTATTAAGGTGCCGTTCACACCGTTTGGAGTAGTACCATAGACCATGATAAGCGTGCACAAACGTATGTATTTCTATGTCACCATTATTTAAAATGTAAACAAAGCATATATTTGTATATGTTTACATCTGTTTATGCACTTAGAAAACATACATTTGCCAATAAAATCACAATATAAATAACAAAAATAAAATGTATGCATTAAACATATGCAAACATACCATTTATGTTTGCATAAATCAATCAGACTTCAATGTTAAAAATAGATATATGCAAGCGTATACTTTTTTTTTGCAGGACACAAAAGCGTGGTACACCATGCTTTTGTGTGCGTCACAAAAACAGTATGCAAACACAAGTTATATAAAACGGAGTCAAAGTTGTGCACTTTTGACTATAACTTTCAACAGGGCCAGACTGGGAATAAAAAGCAGCCCTGGCACAAACCCCCACCAGCCCACACACAAAATCAACCTCCAAGCACCTCACCACTTTCTGAAGTGGATAATAGAATAAACACAAGCAAGAAGGTAAAAGTGGTGCAGAGAAACCCAAAACACAGTCATGGATAGGCGTGCACTCATTTTACAGTCAGGGACAAATGTACGCTGCCACTATACAACTGCCAATATAATCTACAAAAACGACATACAGAGACCACATAGGCATCAGATCACCAATGGTCTTGGTCACCACCACATGACCTTGAATACAGCACTGATCCAACACAGAAGCAAAATAACCACTGACATCATGGACTCACAGGAGATGTCTTCTCTTATGGTGTTGCTTTGTTCTTCTTTTCATCTTCATCTGGCCCAGACCCTTATGACATCTTCTCTGATCAGTTGTTCTCTTCTCTTTTTTCTCCATCCGGCCCAGAATGCAATAACATCTTCTTTAGACTACTATTCGTCCATGTAGAATTTACAATGCAAACATCTTAGACTCCTCACTTTTCTAGCATTTATCCATTCCTACCTCTCTACAAACTTCCTATCCATAATTCCCCAAATAGTATTAGTGCCCCCTTTGGTGTCCTACACAGTAATTGTTCCCCACACAGCTAAAGTGCCCCCAGCCGGTTATCGGACCCCCATTTGTGCCACCAGTAGTTAAGTACACATCCCATCTAAAAGGGACCCCCAAATTAGGTAGGTAGATATGTAGGGCCCACTCTAGTAGGTACAGTGGAGAAAAAAGTATTTGATACAGCAGCGATTTTGCAAGTTTTCCTATCTACAAAGAATGGAGAGGTCTGAAATTTTTTATGTAATGTAATAACTTCAACGGTGAGAGATGTAATAAAAAAAAATCCAGAATATCACATTAAATGATTTTTAAATTATCAATATGCATTTTATTGCATGGAATAAGCATTTGATACAATAGAAAAACAGAACTTAATATTTTGTACTGTAACAAACAAAAAGAAAGAAAAGACGGTATAAACTCCTAGTGTAGATAGTCTGGAATTAAGGTTTATCCATTGGTTAGTATCCCACTAACCCGATACTGTTGGAGGCACAACTCTCCCAGAGCATATAGATAAGCCAGTCACAGCAGCCCCCAGGCTTACTTGGCTCCAAGCGTTGCAGAGTGGTAGGAAGATATTGATAATAGGGATGAGCGATTATAATCGACAAAGTTGAAATCAGCACGGTTTTTAGGTGGATCGGAAATTTCCGATCATGTGATAATTTAGGTGAGAATCTGCTTAGAATCTATTACTATTGCGCCATTTTCGGCGCTTCCTGTCATTTTGGTGGCCAGCAAATCAGCTTAGAGTGTAGAGCAGGGTGAGCTGGGTGTGCGACTTCATGACTGTGATTTGTATGGTTGTCATTGGCTGGAAAAATCACATGACCTCGTTTTACATAGAACAGCGCTTCCTGTTCATCATCTCACTAGAGCAAGACGTGTGCTAGATATCTCCTCAATACAGCTCAGCTCAGAGACACAGTTCTCTTTGTTCACACAGACAACTATGCTTTTAGCTGTGAACATTAGAACATAGGTAGATTAGAGAATTTCATTTCTTAGTTAGGCTGAGACTTTTAAAGAAGCATCTAGCGCTGTACAGCCGTACACAATTTAATTAGGTGTTTTTCACTTTGGCGCAGCCCAGTTTTCTGCAAAGACCCATCTTGTACTTATATTAGGATACAGAAATTTGCTAGTAATTGCAGGTATATTTCATTGGTGCAAAAACCACCGTTTGTTATCCGTATAACTTTTAAATAGCTGTATTGCAGTTTTTTTTTCAAATAGCCCCGTTGTACAACAATTTTCTAGCAACTGTTCTTGTTTGTCATTGTTGCAAAAAACGCAATTTCTCATCCGTGTAACTTCTGAATAGTTTTATTGGGCTCGTTGAATCTCAGTTTGGCGCAGATAGCGCACTTGTATGATATTTTGTTGAAAACTATCAATTCCTAGTCCTACTGGGCAGTTGTAAATCCCTGGGACTGAAGGAAGAACACTGTTGATTTTGTCTTACGGTTCTTCCACCAGACCGCATTTCACAGGTATTCGCTAGAAACATTTCAGTTTCTAATCCTAGTTGGCTGTAGGAAATTAGAGGGATTTAAGAATAGCTGTGATTTGCCGTCTTTTAATAAGAGACTTTCAAAAACTCTTCCATACCTTCTTAAATTTTTATCTTTCTGAACATGGAGCGAAATGCAGGTGGTAAGCGAGCAAAGAGGGGGGTAGGAGGTAGAGGTACGAGAGAAGGTGCTCCTTCCAGTCCTGGCGACAACACACAAGCCAGCAGATCGTTGGTTGCAGGACCATCAGGCCTGTCATCGCTGGGTCAGGGCCCTATGAATCTCAGTAACGAACAACGTCGCCAATCTGTTCTTTAGTGGTTAATGCAACCTGCATCCAGCAGTCTTACCTCCTCGTCCTCCCAGTCACCGCCACAAATGTCGTCATCATCATCGTCATGTGGGTCATGCGGGTTTTGGGGTCATGCTGTGGTCCAGGACAGGTATAGTCAATGTCCAGTTCAACTAAAATGGTGGTTCAAAGACTCCTTTTTCCGGCACTTTTTAAATCTGGGAGTCAGACAGGTTTAAGGGTCATGCTGTGGCCCAGGACAGGTATAGTCAATGTCCAGTTCAACTAAAATGGTGGTTGAAAGACTCCTTTTTCCAGCACTTTTTAATCTGTGGGTCAGAAAGGTTTAAGGGTCATGCTGCGTTCCAGGACAAGGATAGTCAATGTCCAGTTCAAGTAAAATGATGGTTCAAATCATACTGCCTTATGGCACTGTTTAATTGGTGGGTCATGCAGGGTTAAGGGTCATGCTGTGGTACAAGACAGGGAGAGTGAATGGTCTGAGTTTTTTACTGTGACTCTTGTTGCCTAATTGTGTTGCCTAAGATGTAGCACGTATCCAGTTTACTGTTGTGGATGTTAATTCCAGCTTCTCCAGCCCTGTTTGGGTGTAAGAATGAAGGTGTTGTTCCTCTCCCATAGATTTTAATGGTCATCGGCGATAATCTATTATCGACTATCGGATATCGGCATGATAATTGACTATATCAACTATCGACCCGATGACGATAGTCGACGCAATCGTTCATCACTAATTGATAACATAGTTAAAATCACAACTAAAGTATAGTTGTTTTAGTGCCACTTCTCTGTATGGACCTGATGAAATTCTATCAAGCGAGAAACACGTAGTCTTGTCTTTCTGTGCTTATAAACTGTATCTTACACATACAACAGTCTAGAGCCATGATTCCCTCTTTCCCTTTATCACACTATACTTTAGTTAACATTTTTACTATATTATCAAGAACTTAATATTTGATGCAGAAACCTTTGTTTGCAATTACAGAGGTCAGACGTTTCCTGTAGTTCTTGATGATGTCTGCACACACTGCAGCAGGAATTTTGCCGCACTCCTCCATACAGATCTTCTCCAGATCTTTCAGGTTTTGGGGCTGTCGCTGGGCTACATTGAATTTCAGCACCCTCCAAAGAGTTTGGATGGATTCAGGTCTGGAGACGGGTTAGGCCACTCAAGGACCTTGGAATGCTTTTTACAGATGCACTCCTTAGTTGCCCTGGCTGTGTTTTGGGTCATTACATAGTATTTGAATGCTGTGTAAAGAGGCATAGTAATATCCTTCTTATTTATTATAAACAAAAAGCAACAATGTAATGCTATTTCTTCAAAAACCGTAACATGCATAGACACCATGTAAACATGAGACACTCAGCTTAATCTTGCAAATCCTCCCATAACGGATGAAGACGCCAGCACACCACACGAGGAGTCAAGCCCAAACAGTTCCTACATCGATTGATCCATGTTGCCTGATCACGCAACGTTTCGGGAGACCACGCCCAGCGATTGATAAGATCCGTGGTGAAATCGCCCAATGTAAAAGGGATTTTAAAGAGACCAAGAAAGAGGCTTTTGACGAAATTCTGCAGCAGATCACAGATAATACCACTAAATTAAAAGAACAAATCATGAGCACAAACCTTAAGAAATTCGAAAGAGACACAAGGGACTATGCCCAAAATAAAGTTTATTCATGGGCCAAAGAACAGTCATATGCACGAAAACCGTATCATGTGAACAAAGCCAACTCTGATACTACCTTATCTGAAGCAGAGTCATATAATCAAAAACAAATGACCTTGCGATCTACTAGGAAAAACAATCAGAAAACAGCCTTTTTTAAAGGAGAGTGGAGATGCCGAAACAACAAGTGGGGATCAGTCGGATGAAACAACTGGACCCAAAACAAAACCCAAACGGGATTTAAAGAAGAAATATTAGAGGAACTTGCTATTAACATCTCCTCTAAAGCGCTGCGGAAACGCAGCGACGGGTGGTGAACAAAGGTTTAAATTTCATTCCTACTGTGTCCAGGACATTATTTAATTTTCAGGTTGAGTTCTATAAATTTTGCCAAAAGATGAGATTGAGAATGTTTTTTGAGAAAGGAAGTGACAGTAGTCAAGATACTAATAAATTATATAAGCGCAGTAAATTTGATCCTGATATTTCTAGCGCTATGTTTGAATCATTTCAGGAATTAGTGAAAAGGGAGGTACATGAAAAATGGCAATCCAAAGGAAAGAACGTTAGGAAAAATCTTACTAGGGAAGAAAGAGAAGCCTTAGAGAAATTAAAGGAAGATCAAGAGCTAGTAATCAAGAAAGCGGATAAAGGTGGAGCTACAGTAATCATGGATAGAAACAAATATATAAATGAAGCAGATAGACAACTTAATGACAGTGAGGTCTATGAAAAGAGTAGATAAGACCCCACTAGACAGGTTAAGAGCCTCATAGATGAGATCATTTTCAATGCAGAAATACAGGGTATTATAGACACAAAAACAGCTAGTGTACTAAGAGTTAAGTTTCCACATGTCCCTATACTCTATTTAGTACCTAAGGTACACAAATCCCTAAGGGAGGCCCCCCCCCCCGGAAGACCCATTGTCTCGGGGATTGGGTCGGTCTTCCAACCTATTGCCCTTTTCAATACAACGTATAGTGAAACAACTCCATAGGTGCCTTAAAGATACAAATTAATTTCTATCTAAAATTGAAGGCATAGATACCTCAGACATTACATTCTTATGCACCTTAGATGTTGGAAGCTTATATACCAATATCCCAATAGATGAAGGGATTAATGCTGGTAAAATCACACTATTGGAAGATGCAAGTCTATTCAACAGCTTCATTTCTTTGTTGTTGGAATTATTGGAAGTCATACTTACAAAAAACTACTTCTGTTTTGGACAGGATTTTTATTGGCAGCGACACGGGACCTCTCTGGGGTCTCCTGTTGCACCAAGTTTTGCCAATATCTTTATGGAATTTTTTGAGGGTGCACATGTCATTCCGGAGCCATTGTGTCAAACTGTGGCTCCGCTATGTGGATGACGTGTGTTTATTCTGGACCGGCACAGAAAAGGAATTGGATGATTTTCTGAATGAGATTAACTCTAAACATTCCCTTATTAAGTTCACGCTCACAAAGGATCAGGAGATTGTTAGTTTTCCTGACGTAATGATTAAACGTGAAGGTTGTCATCTCATAACTACTTTATATTCCAAAGACACAGATAGGAATAATATGTTACACATGAAGAGTCAACATGCCCCGGCCATATTTAAAACTATCCCTAAGGACCAATTTTTGCGAGCTAGACGCATCTGCTCATCAGATAGAGAGTATCATATAAATAAAGACAAACTCGTGAAGAAGTTTGTGGCATGTGGGTACCACAAAGAAGAGGTTGAAAAGATAGGAGAGGAGGTAGGACAGCTACCCCGGAGTGATGTACGGAAACCTAAAGTTAAGAAAAAATATGATCAAAGATTAGGCTTCTTGTCGGTATATGATTGTCACGCAGAATTGGTACGTAAAACAATTAGGAAGTATTGGTATGTGATACAGAGAGATCTAAAATTTGGTTACCTTTTTAAAGAGTACCCCAAGTTTATTTATCAAAAAGGTAAATCAATTGGTAATTATATTGTTCATTCTGATCTTAGGAAGAAAATCTCCAGACAAAAATTATTGAACACACAAAGGAAGGGTACATAACCCTGTTTGTCGTGTCAGAACTGCCATGGCATCATCAAAGGGGAACATATTACACATCCTTCCCAGGGATATGTAATACTGATCAGAGGGTGTTTTACATGCAATACCAATAATGTGATCTATTTACTCAAATGTCCATGTGGCATGTGCTATGTGGGGCAAACGTCAAGAATGGTTCGTTTTAGGATTAATGAACACAAATCCCAGATACGTCTCTTTAAATCAAAAAAGCTAGTGGAGGTAGGAGACAAGTGTGAACTGTGTGCTAAGAGTGGATCGAAGAAAAGGTATTCAGAAACTACGGTAGCTAGGCACTTTTTTGAAAGGGGACATAATATCTCTGAACTTCGTTAGTGTGCATTAGAAGAAGTAGAGGGTAATGATCCTGAACAAGTTAAGATCAAACTTCTACAAAGAGAAGTGTACTGGATTAATAGATTAGATGCGCTTTCACCTAAGGGGTTAAACAAAAATTGTCAGTGGAATACATTCTTGTAATTAATGTAGACAGGGGCCCCATACCTATTTGCCCTTCGGTTTTAGGTTCTAGGATAATATCTGTAAGGGATTTTGTACTAGTAAAAATATAGATAGGAATAGAAAATAGTAATAGTATTAAATAGTACCTTTCCTTAGCGGTAGTAAGCTTGTTCTGTAGGTGTTTGTGTATATGTGTCTAATGTGTCATGTTACATGTTATGTTATATGTTGTATTTCATTAATTTGCTGTTTAGCATTGGTGTTAGGGTTAATTGATTACCTACCTTGTGTTGGATACTATAAGAACGGCCCTCCTGGAAGCTACATCACGCTTGAGAAAGGGGGCGTGGTCTTCTGAAACGTTGCGTGATCAGGCAACATGGATCAGTCGATGTAGGAACTGCTTGGGCTCGACTCCTCGTGTGGCATGTTGGCGTTTCTATCCGTTATGGAGGATTTGTAAGATTTATATCAAGCTGAGTGTCTCGTGTTTACATTGTGTCTATGCATGTTACGGTTTTTGAAGAAATAGCATCACATTGTTGCTTTTTTTAAAATAAATAAGAAGAAAGGATATTACTATATCTGCCTCTTTATACAGCATTCAAATACTATGTGAGGACTATTTAAGCAGGTGGGGTCCTGCTTGTATGCTGTAGTAACAGTGGGACATATAGTGCAATTTATATAGTGACTGTTTTGGGTCATTATCATACTGGAAGACCCAGTCACGACCCATCTTCAGTGCTTTTACTGAGGAAAGGAGGTTGCTGGCCAAAATCTCGTGATACATGGCCCAATCCATCCTCCCTTCAATACGGTGCAGTTGCCCTGTCCCATTTGCAGAAAAGCACCCCCAAAGTATGATATTTAAACCCCCATGCTTTAGGTTGGGACAGTGTTGTACTCATCCTTCTTTTTCCTCCAAACAAGACAAATGGTGTTAAGACTAAAAAGTTCTATTTTGGTCTCATCTGATCACGTAACCTTCTCTCATGTCTCCTCTGGATCATCCAGATGGTCATTGGAGAATTTCAAATGGGCCTGGGCATGTGCTGGTGTGAGCAGGGGGACCTTGCACGCCCTGCAGGATTTTAATCCAAGACGCCGTAGTGCGTTACAAATGGTAATCTTTGAGACTGTGGTCCCAGCTCTATTCTGGTTATTGACCAGGTCCTTCCATGTAGCTCTGGACTGATTCCTGACCTTTCTCAGAATCATCTTTATTTCACGAGGTGAGATCTTGCATGGAGTCCCATCATCCTTATCTCAAGAGGTGAGATCTTGCATGGAGTCCCATCATCCTTATCTCAAGAGGTGAGATCTTGCATGGAGCCAAAGACAGAAAGTCACCTTGCGTTTCTTCCATTTTCTAATAATTGCACCAACAGTTGTTGCATTCTCAACAAGCTGGTTGCCTGTTGTCCTGTACCCCATCCCAGCCTTGTGCAGTTCTACAATTTTGTCCCTGGTATTCTTAGACAGCTCTTTGGTCTTGGCCATGGTGTGACCCAGCGATGCAGCTGTGTGGCGAGGGGGGCCTGTGGACCCCCTGGCTCAGGAGCCGGGTCACAAGTTCGACCGCTGTGGCCCTTCTACTTGTGCCACAGGTCAGCTCTGATACCCAGGGTCCACAGGGGGGGAATAAGCAGTCTGCTAGTTTGCACTCTGAGCCTGTGTTTCAAAAATTGCATTCAATAAATACATCAAACTATGCATTTGGATACAGTTTTGTACTAACCAAACGTATATGTAACAAAACAAAAGAGTAAGAAATAGAACATTAAATCTAAGTTAAATTGTTATGAAGCAAAAACTCTGATAACAGATTTGACATCTAAATCTAATTAGAACTGTTATAACCTCAAATGTTTGCTTTCAACAGAATATTGGCTTATTTACTGCTACTACTCCAAAAATATCAGTCTCTATATCAGCCAAAAAACTGTACACTTACAACAGTTTATATTAAATATTTTTTTCAACTGGCTGTTTACCCTTTTCACAGCCTGTTCAGGCCCACACTTTGCAGGCTGTGGGTGGCTCTACAGCAATAACTGACATTTTAGCTCTGCTAGCCTCTATTCCTAGCTCCCAGGTCAGTAACTCTAAGGCTATGTTCACACGGCTTAAATTGGGACATATTTCGCCCCGTACTGCGCTCAATACGGGGCGAAATACGTCCCAATAAGTACGGTAATCCACAGTTCTCATAGAGAACTATGGATTACGCCTCCTCTCCCCACTTGTACCACACGCTGTGGGGGGAGATAAGTGACATGTCAATTATTCACGGCGTTTATGCACCGCGAGTAATGCATGTCTATGGGGCCGGCGGGCTGCCCAACACACGCCGTAATTGCGGGGCGTAATTACGCCCTGCAATTATGCTGTGTGAACTTAGCCTAAGAGTATGTTCACACAATGTAATATTAAACTTATTTGGGGGAATATTTTATACTGAAATATGCCCAAAATAAGCTTTAAACAATGTTCAATGCAGCTCTCATTAATATCAATGTAAAATACGCTCCATTATTCATATGACGCATATTTTACAAGTGTATTTGTAATGCTTATTTATAGACGAATTCGCATTGTCAATTCTTGAGGAGTGTATGCAAGTGGAATCCCCATAGAGACAATGGTGGAGTGTAGTTTTGGCCTGTAAATGCCTCGAAATACGCTCACGCTTTTCAAAAAACTCACGTGAAAACACGCCTCTAATCAAGCATATTTTGAAGCTCATTTTGAAATGTCAATTTATACTTCTTTATACAAAATTACGTTGTGTGTACATGTTCTAAGGGTTTAATTTTGTCTCGGTAGAAAGATAATATCAGAGACTGAGAAGCTCCATCCTGCTGATAAGACACAGCAGAGAGTGAGGTCACCAGCCCAACCACTACTAGAGCAGAGAGAGGTAGTGGTAAGCAAGTAAGAAATAAGAACTGCTCTAAGTCTAAAATGAAGCAAAGCTGGAACAGAAATGTTTTGCCATAATCTTTATTTACCTTTGCCTACATGTTTATCAAGATGCCGACTACCCATTGACTTTATATATCTGGGCGGTTGACATTTAACACTGCATGAACATTTTAAAATGTCTGGGCAGAGTAATTGTGCAGCTCCAAGAGTAGAGAACCAGCTGTCAGCCACAGTTGGACTCTCCACTAAGCAGGCAGGGACAGGTTACTACTGTTGTTGCCTTCTTGATTGTTTTATATACATTGTTCAATGGACCCAGGTCAACTCTGCAGTAAGTACTGGGGCTGATACCAGCTCTAGTTAAAGGATAAATCAACAAATAAAATAAAGTTATCTAAAAATGTAACCCAGAGGTCTTTTTCTGACCTTTTTGGGGAGCACAATATGTCAAATAGAAAAAACACACACAAACACCCAATAAAACAATAATAAAAAAAAATGATAGCCCAAATCGCAACTTTAAGCCTCGCCCCTGACAAACCTAAACCTTTATATAACCTATATGTAAACCATCTATGATGAAAAAGTGACGATTCTAAAACTTATTTTTGCAGTCTAAAATAATATATACAAAAATGAAAAAAACTATTTAAAAAAAAAATTACATTATAAAAAAAAACATAAAAAGTAAAAAAAAAAAAAAAGACTTATGTATCATGTATCATAAAAAGCGTTATAACATTCAAATCTGCACGTCCTAACTATAATGAGGCTGCTCAAGAAGGTAGGTAAACGACCCGGAACAGTTTAAATCTCATCAATGAGAATAAGGGAATACACCTTTCAGCTAACTTTTCTGAACCCTTGCCTTCATCACTGCTCAGCAGAGGTATTATATAGCCATAGATCAGGGGTGCACAACATGCGGCCCAGGGAACACATGCAAACCCTCAGTGCCTCTCTGTGCGGCCCCATCCATCAGGAAACAAACATGCTTTGTCTCTGTTCTCATACTTCAGAAGGCAATATTCTTCAGAAGGCACCATGTGGCTGGCACTATAGGGCTATATGTGTTATTTTAAGCAACCTAAATGAGCAATCCAGACAAAACAGTTTTGCATTATCTCTGGATTTCTTCCTCAGAGGAGTATTTATTTCTGACGCAATCATGGCAGGTCCACAAGATACACAAAAATGTCTGATAGGTTCCAGACTCCAAAGAGATGAGATGAGTTGGAGAGGAGGCTATATATGTATATTGTTCTCTCTAGTTATAGTTGTGAAACAGCCACTTCTGTAATCCCCAAAATGAAAAAATGAAAATAGGAGCCACATATCCTCTTTATGGAGAACTGAGCAGGGCCCCCCCATTCTGATCTCAGGTCGTACCTAAAGTGAAAAAACCAAGACCTTTCGGCCATTTTTTGTGTTATTAAATACCATAAAGATCTCAGATGGGGAATACCCCTCTAGGATTTACTGTGGTCCCTGGAGAGATACAGTATGATAATGTGGCTCTTGGAGCTTGAGAGGGTGCTCCCCGAACGTCACATCTGACTTAAGTGCTGCTACCTACTGTGAGGAGTTACTAGGGACTGAATAGCTACATTGAATCACAACCTTTTATAGGTATAAGAACATGGAAATGTGATATATAATATATGAAACATTGTGACAAAAATGATGCATATACTTTGAGAATGATATAAAAGGTAATATTAATAAATATGGCAATTTTCTAAACAGAAGAGTTTAGCTGATAATGTGTTTATTTTTGTATTTATGATAAAAGTTACATACCCATGACATTGGCAGACACAGTTAGTACCTGTGGGGTTTAAATTTAAGGTCAAATTATTTTTTAATGTGGCCCTTGGACCAGAAAATATTGTTCACCCCTGCCATAGAGCATAGTAAGATCATAGTGTTAGACCATTGTCAGGTCATTTTATAATAAAATACAATGAACCACATTCACCATTTTTGGGTAAAGATACTGGTCTAAAGTAAACCAAGAAAGAGGTGACATTAGAAAGAGAAAAGTTTGTAACATGACTAAATAGATACCCCAAATTTATCAAACACTGTGCACAAATGTGCAGTCTAATTTTATCGTGTCTAAATTTAGGGCAGAATTAACAAATTTTCCCCTACGTGTATCACATTACTAAAGTGTTGTATATTATGTCAGCACCTTCTAAATAAATGGTAATTACTCCAGATGAGATGCCCTAAGCAATATGTGACATTCATACCAAATATAAAGGCTGGTTTATTGCTGAAAATCATCTGGGAGTTTTCAAATAAAGAATCTGAAGGTTAAATGAATATATGTAAGGACACAATCATCTTCAACAATGGACCTGAATGCAGATATGTGGCAGCAGACATGTTTGATTCTAAACTCACATCTGCATTATGTTCTTTTTGTTGGAGTTCTGGTGTCTCTGATGGCAAGAAAAGTGTAGTCTGCATTGCTAATCTGCTGTCAAGTCCATCATGTACCAGCTAAGCACAGCTGTTATGTTTGGAGACTATTAGGTTAGGTCCAGACGATGAGCAAAATATACTCGTTGGATTTTGCCATTGAAAACATTTATTAGGATAATTTTTTCAGACGGATATACAGTCAGAAATGAGTCTCATTCATCTCTGTGGTTTTGAATGTGTATCTGGGTCCAAAACTACATACAATTGTTTTGGATGCATATTACACAAGGTTTTTAGCCATCCCCATTGACATCAATAGTAAATTTTCCACGCAGAATACGATCAAAGAAGAAACATGTTCTGAAGTTTTTTCCCCTTAAAACCGACCCACAAAAATATGTATTGTATGAACTGCAACAAATATTTTTTCTATTCAGGTCAATGGAGATGTATTGCTTTTGGTTTTAAATAAGTATTTCAATCAAAATCCAATGGTTTCTGATTGAAATACTTGTGTGTGGCAGAGCTTTGGGCCCCTTTCACACACCCACGGGCCCCCCATAGGTAATTTATGGCCCCCATATGGTGAAGCATTAAGGCGGGTTGTTAAACGGGCGGCCCTCATGTTGGGAAACTAAAAATTTCCCATCATGCATTTTTAATCTAAAACAGTGGGCATGAGGGATTGTGTTTCCGAACGCTGGGGGCGCGTTTGACACCTGTGATCTAAGGTCTCATACAGATGAAGCATCTAAGGCCCCTGCCTTTTACCAGTTGCTGTCTTGTATCATACATTTTTTCAATTTAATCAGTGTCCTTGATTTAGCCAATTCTGCCTTGATGGTGCCCCTGCACACCAGGACATGAGTAAGGATGCCGTGTGTATGCCCCAGTAGATGTAAGTACAGTTCAAATAAGAGGTTAAATAGTTATTAGGTTCCTCTGGCTTCTGTGGGGCAAAATAGTGCATTAATATGGAAATCACAGGTACAACTTTTTGGGAAGGACAGAAAAATCCACCTTTGTGAGTAACTGCACTGACCAACATTGGCTCCATTTTCAGGCCTCGTAAAAAAATGGAAGTTATACTAACACGAGTTATGTTTGTATGTGTTCTGTCATATCGTTAGAGTATAACATATTAATCATGATTGAAAGCGATCCATATCACATGAATGAAGGGACTCGGTTCCTTTAACTTTTTTAACCCAGTACACAGTGCTGCAATCCACTGACTGGGCAGGAAAACCCAATACAGCTCTATTCATGTTCATGGACTAATTGGATTAAATATTTCCCTCTTCGCTTTATAGATTCTATACAGATACACACATTTAACAAGGTTTATATCAGTATTGGCTTAACACAGCAGATATATGTGAACTAAACCTTACCCAATCGTTTATCCTGAAACCTGGCCATGTGGTAGACTGGGTTGCCTAATGATGGGACACTCCTTTAAATTTGGTATTTATCAGCTGGTGTGATTCCCGCACTGACATTTATATAGAAGTAGACCTACAAAAAAAAGCACATAAATACTGCTGACTATATGTGTCTATTTTCCTTGTTGCTGGGAAAATGATCAGTCAATCTAATAACAAATCAATATGTAAATACCAATTTTACCTGAAATCTATGGCAAAGCAGTCAATGGATCTGTGATATATCATCGTGTAGACATTGAGCAGCAATCACAATATTTTTGAATCTGATAGCCTTCACTGATTATTGTGGTCTCATCAATAGTTGAGGTTCTTCTGAGTAAATTTTAACAATTATGGTCCTACTTTCTGTTATTTTGAATAATATATATATTGGGTTGAAAAAGCATCTCTTAAATTGTTCCTCATTTTTAAATATTACAGCCACAAACTTAAATGTATTTTATTGATATTTTATGTGAGCCAGAATCTGTAGCAAGTATTTGTGAAGTGTAAAGAAAATGATACACGCTTTTCAAAATGTTTGCAAATTAAGAAACAATTATGTGGCATGCATATGTATTCAACCCCCTGCACTCTGCTACTCTTAAATAAAATCCAGCGTGACTTTAAAGAGAACCTGTCACATAGGTTACCCCCTCTTGCTGAGGACAGAACAAGGTAGTGTCAGACCTGCTGTTTCCAGCGCTGTGTCCCTTATTCTGTAAGATGCTGTAGTTTTCGTGTATTTAATGCTCAAATCTGCAGTTTTCAGCCAGAAGAGTCATTCGAAGAGTCCTTTAGAGTGTCAGTTTTTTTCAAACCCGGCCAATCAGAGGCTAGCCCCGCCCACCTCAACTGACAAACCTATTACTTTGAATAGGTAGAAACATGTGAATAACTGTCAGTGGGCGGAGCTAGCCTTTGGTGGGTGGAGCTAACACCTGCTCATGAATAAGATTTAAGGGATAAATGCTCTAAAACTGCTGCATCTTACAGAATAAGGGACACAGCAATGGAAACAGCAGGTCTGACACTAGCTTGTGCTGCCCTCAGCAAGGGGGGCACAACCTATGCTGTGTAGAGGAAAGCCAACACTGCACATCATCCTGAACACACCATCCCCACCGTGAAGCATGGTGGTGGCAGCAGCAGACTGTGGGGAGGCTTTGCTTCAGCAGGGACTGGGAGGCTTGTAAGGCCTGTTCAACGGCATATTCTGAGCTCGTAATTCGGCCGTAATGCGCGCCGGATGTGCGGCTTCATCGGCGCCAATCCGCGGCAGCAATTAAGGTAATCCACTGACTCTCATTGGACAGTGGAATCCCTTTGCTCCTCCTGCTCGGAAATCCCGCGGGGGGGAAAAATACATGCACATTATTTACGGGCCCGGGGCGCCGTAAATAAGCATTTCTATGGGGGGGGGAGCGGCGCCCCCGTGCGCTCCGGCCCCCCCCCCCGTCCCGTATTCACGGCGGATTTGTCCCTCAATACGGCACACAAATCCGTCGGGAATAAGCCGTGTGAAAACGGGCCCAAAAGTTAATGGGTAAGGATGGAGTAAATACAGGGCAATCGTCAAGGAAAACCTGTTAGAGGCTGCAAAAGATGAGACTGAGGCGTAGATTCACCTTCCAGCAGAACAACAACCCTAATTATACAGCCAAAGCTATAGTGGAAGGGTTTAAAATAATGCATATTCTTTTGTTACAATGGCCAAATCCAGCCCCGACCCAAATCCATTGAGAATTTTGTTCAGGGCTTAAAATTGTGCCCCAAATGTTCGCCAACCAATCTGACTGAGCTAGAGCTATTTTACCAAAAAAAAAAAAAAAAAAAAAGGGGAAAATTTCCAGACCCATGTTGCAAAGCTGAAGGACTCCTAAAAACTGACTTCACGCGTAATGGGTTTCCTACAAAATATTGACCCAAGGGGGCTTAATACAAATGAATGCCACAGTTTTTAATCTTTTAGTTTGCAAAAGTTTGAAAAAGCAGATATCATTTTCTTTACACTTCACAAATACTTGCTAATTTGTATTGCTCAATCACATTTATTCTCAATAAAATACATTTACATTTGTGGCTGTAACATATTTATTTATATAGATAGATAGATAGATAGATCGATAGATAGATAGATATTATTGTCAGTAAGGAGCTATGGAGCAGGCTCACACAGCGAGTCTGCGCCGAAAGGCGGTGGATACCGACTGATTATTACAGCAGTTACTGGCCACTAACAGCCGAAATGGGAACCATTTAGGCACTGCAGTGGCGTCTAAATGAAGAATAGAGCTGAAAACCGTTCCTTCCTCTGAACGGCCCCACAGCAATGAGATTGCGGGGAATAAATGGAGTACCATGCTCACCATGCTAACATCACTATTAGTAATAGAACCACTATCATGGTACACCCTTCTGCATTATTTTTACAATGCAGAAGGGTGTACTGTACAAGTGATCAAGTGGTAAAGTACCCTAGACTAAACACACAAGCAAAAAATGTTTTAAAAGTAGGAAAAATGATAAATATTAAAAGTTCAAATGAAGCACCTTTTGCCATAAAAATGAAAAGTTACACATAATTGGTATTGCCATGTCTGTAATAGACTGATCTATTAAAATATAATATTTATCTCCTACGCTGAACACCATAGAAAAAAAAATTCAAAGCACCTAAATTTTTTATGGTCATTTCGCATCCCTAAAAATTGGAATAAAAAGTTATTAAAAAGTCTCTTTTAGCCCAAAATAGTACCCAAAAAAAACTCCAAAAACTTGTAAAAAATACACCTCACTCATCCATATTTTTGGGAAAAAAAAAAAATTAAAAAAAAGGGGGAAGTTTAATTTTTTTTTACGTATGAAAAATTAATGAAAATTTGGTATCACCAGAATTGTACCAAACTTCAGAGTAAAGATATTATTTATGTCAAAGAGCGAATGCCATAAAAACAAAATCCCCAAAAACATGGCGCAAGTATGTTTTTTTTTAAACCTTTTTCCCCACTTAAAATAATTTTTCATTTTTCCCCGGTACATTCTCTGGTATGGTTAATGGCACCATTAAAAAGTATATCTTTCCCCCCAAAAAATTTTTCTCTTTTTTCACCTTGGTCGGGTTTTCTCATGCATCACATGGCTTTCACCGAATTTCTTCTCCACCCAGATTTTAAAACCTCTACTCCCCTAGACCCCAAGGGTCTATATCATACCTTTTTTCACCCCACATTCAAAAATGTACTCTTTCCACCATCTCACTCTATCCCCCACCTGATCTATCACAGTCAACAACTCTACACTCTCACCCATCCTGCAAGTCTGCTGTATTGGGATAAAACTTGACTCCACTTTGTCTTTCAGACTCTCCTCCACTTTCACTAGCCTCTAAAGCAACCTGAAAACCCACATCTTCAGGATAGCCTTTAATCTACAGTAACCCCACCCCACAAACATGTCTGCCCCTCACCTTCTGCTTCTTTCCTCCCTCCGTGTAGATTGTAAGCCTTCATAAGCAGGGTCCTCTGTACCAGTTGTTAATCATTTGTATTTGTTTGACTTATTTATGTATGTAACCCTCCTTGAATGTACAGCACCCTGGAATTAATGGCGCTCTAAAACAAATAATAATAATAATAATAATAATTTGATATGCAAGCACTTGAGCTTAACAGAATCCATATTTCTCTATATAAAGATGATCACAATACCTTTAAAATTTGAAAATATCATTTTTAGGAGGACTTCTCAAAAAAACCAAAGCTCCGACCAACATCCCGGATTAATAAATTGTGATATGCTGGGAAACAGTGTATTAGAAAAAATTGAAAGGCAATTTGCATGTTACATTGCAGAATTAATTTTTAAAACATACTGGAATAAAGTGACAGCATCAGAGATTAGATTACATTTTTGCACCTCCTTCTAATAAGATGGGAAGTCTCAGTCCTTCTTCATGAAAATCTCATTTACGAAAATGGATAAACAAATCATTGTATGGAGAAGTTTGTTGATAGAGCACGATCAAGTTCTGCAGCTTCTGTAATAACATGCTGCTGTTGATCTGAGCTGACCCTTGTGATACAAGTAAGCAGCTGTGATCTAAGCTTCTGAGATCCAGGGCACCAGCTGTGTGCATGCATGCTGGGGTTATCCTTCCAAAAGGAAGTCCAGAAGTAGCAGATTTTAACCAGAATATCGTACGTTCACAACATTTTGTGTGTATAGATGATTAGGTATTAGTTAGCAACATCAAAATGGAAAAATAGAATTTAACCCATGTGATCTTGTATGTTCAGTTCAAATGTTGTTGGATTTAGCTAAAATATAAACCTTAACCCCTTACCAAAATACAATGTACAGTCATGTCCTGATGGTATGGAGTGGGTTCATTTGTTGAGCCCCCTCTATAAATGTCAAGTAACAGCTGTGAATTACAGCCCCTGCTAGCATTTGGGATCAGAAGTAACTCCCATCCCAGCATTTTGAGCCTTTATATGCTGTGGCATCTAATAGATTAAGTAAAAGTGCTGTGCACCATTCCGTTGTCCTATCAGCCCTGCCCCAGCAAGATTACAGGGTACAGACCAGTTGTCTGGGCTTAATGAATATCTCCAGAGCTGCCATCTTACGCCTCCCATATTAAGCCATGCCATAGGCAGGATTAATTGTAGAGCTGTTTTTATACACTGTTCTGCAATATACACTCACCGGCCACTTTATTAGGTACACCATGCTAGTAACGGGTTGGACCCCCTTTTCCTTCAAACCCTCAATTCTTTGTGGCATAGATTCCACAAGGTTTGCAAAGATGCCAATTGGGACCAAGGGGCCCAAAGGTGCCAAAAAAATATTCCCCACACCAACACCAACCACCACCTGAACCGTTATACAAGCAGATGGATCCACTTTCATGTTGTTGACACCAAAATTTGACCCCACCATCCGAATGTCGACAAAAATCGGACTCATCAGACCAGGCAACGTTTTTCCCCAAACTTCTATGTCCAATTTTTGATGAGTGGGCAAATTGGAGCCTCGTTTCCTGTTCTTAGCTGAAAGGAGTGGCACCCCCTTGGTCTTTTTGCTGTAGCCCATCTGCCTCAAGTTTTTCCCCAATGTTTCAGAGATGCTCTTCGCCCACCTTGGTTTAAAGGGGGGTTTTTGAGTACTGGCCTTTTCTTTACCTGAACCAGCTGCCCCTTTTCCTTTGAACGGCTCAACAAAGGCTTTTTCCGCCCCCAGGAACTTCCCTCCTGGGTGTTTTTTTTTTTTTTCGGACCATTCTTGTAAACCCTAGAGATGGTTGTGGGTGAAAAACCAGGGGATCACATTTTTGAAATACTCAGACACCCCTGGCACAAAAAAACCCTGCCACTTCAAAGGCACCAAATCACCTTTCTTCCCCTACTGTCTGATTTAACTGCAGGGGATTTTCTTGACCATTTTCTAATGCCAAATGCACTGGTTGCCGCTTATTGGGTGATTAGAAATTAAATGTTAACAAGCAGTTGGACAGGTGTACCTAATAAAGTGGCCGGTGAGTGTATTATTATTGCACAACACTGTACACGTGATTGTGTCCCTTACTTGTCAAATATGCTAAAGGGAAAAGAAATAGGAGTAAAAGAAAAAAAAAAGTTTTCAACATGAAAAAAATAGAAAAAAGTTCCAAACACCACTTTTACCATTTTACATACCAAAAAATATAAAATAAAAATGTTTCAAATAATAGGTGTTTGTCGCATTCATAGGAGCCTGAGCTATAAAAACCTAACATTTTTATGCCGTAGGGCACTGTAAAGAACCAAAAAACATGCCAAAATTGTGTTTCTTTGGTAATTTTGCATGTCCAAAAAAATTGTAATAAAAAGGGATCAAGAAATTTCATGTATTCCAAAATAATTACCTATAAGAGCCAATCATCGGTTTGCAAAAGACTACTCAGGTTAACAGTTAAAAAAAAAAAAAAAATTATCAGCCGTAGAAAATCCCCCAACAAAATTAAAAAATAAAAAAAATTGGAATCTTACCAACCTGCAGAATACTGGAGGCATGTCATTTATTTTCTATAAACGTGAATCCACTTATAAATTGGTGCAATTACATTTTTTTTTTACACATTCCACCCCACAAAGAATTTTTTTGTGATTTCTCAGTTCCATTAAAAAAATACAATTTCCCCACAAAAAAAAGCCCCCTTGCTTTTTCATGATGAAAATTTTTTTTTTTTTTTTCATGCCTTAAATTTTTTGTAACCCCCTTTTTTCCCTTTTTTAAACCCTTTTTCTGGGGGTATTTTTCCTGGTTCACAACTTTGGCCTGTTTTCGGGTGACTCTTGATTCAGTTATTACGTACTCTCCTAGTATTTGACCCCTGCTAGCCTGACTAGTATTGTTTGTTCTATGTTTTCCTTTGTCCTATATCCTTCTGTACTCCCCTTTTTGTTCCGTCTGTCTTTCCTACCACATCTCCTCCAATTTTCCCTGCAATCAAAAACCCGGTTTTTTTGCGCAAAAAACCCCCTGCTTTGTAGCGGCTCTAGAGAAACCGAAGGGAAAACCCGCACACCTCGCACCGGGGTAAAAAATTTTCCTTTTATTTTGGCCCCCATTTTTTCAAAAGGCCCCCTTGTATTTAAATAGGAAAAAGAAATTTTCTAGTAATGTTTGTATTTCATTGGGGCAAAAACCACCTTTTCTATCCGTATAAAATTTTAAATACTCTATTTCACTTTGGTGCTGCCTTTTTTTCAAAGACTACCTTTTACTTAAATTTTTTACAGAAATTTTCTAGTAACGTTCTCGGGTATTTCGCAAAAAACGCAAATTTTTCCCCAAAACCGTAACTTTTGAAATTTTTTTATTGGCCCCGGGGAATCCAGTTTGGCACAAATAGCCGTAATATAGTTTTTTTTGAAAACATAATTCCCTAGTCCCCCGGGCAGTTTTTTGAAGGGGAAAAAAAATTTTATTTTTCTTAGTTCTTACCAACCGCATTTCACGGGATTCGCTAAAAAACAATTCATTTCTAGTCCTATTTTGGGTGTAGGGAAAATTAGAGGGATTCAAAATAGCTTTGGGGATTTGCCCCTCTTTCAATAAAAGACTGTCAAAAACTCTTTCCCTAACCCTTTTTTAAATTTTTATCTTTCTGAACATGGAGCCGGAATGCAAGGTGGGTAACGAGCAAAGAGGGTGAAGGACATGGAGTAGAGGTAGAGAGAAGGTGCTCTTCCAATGGCTGGCGACAACACCCTCGTCAGGCCCCCTGTCCATCTCTGGGTCGGAGCCCTGAGAATCTCAGTAACCGAACAACGTCGCCAATCTGTTCTTCAGTGGTCCAGGACCTCTCAAGCTTGGGCCTTTTTCGAGCAAGCCTCTGATTCACCCAGCCATGTCATTGCCGCTTTACTGTAAACACATCAAGTAGAGAAGACACACAAAGGTGTTTAAACGCCTACCAACATGTCTAGTCACATGCATGGCGAATGCATGATTTGTGAAATGCGAGGGAACACTGGGCCAAATAATGCCACTACCGATGCCAGGGCCTCCAACCACTGTCACAACCCTGTGTCCCTCCGTCGAATCCAGAAGGCCCAACATTTTCACAACCTTATTGGTCTTCATTAGGCAAGGGTCTATCGGGATCCAGGGCTAGTTGCACATGCAGCGCCCTCATCTCTCATGGTGAATCATCTGAGGGCGAATTAGGGCTGTGTTGAAGCTGTGCGGAGGAAGCGAAGGAGGAGGAGAGGGTGGTGGTAGTTACAGATATTAACAGATGTCTCCTGCATTGGAAAGAGGGTTGGCACGGATTTGAGGCGGAGGAGAGAAAGATGAGGAAGATCAGTTTGAGCCTAGTGCCAGCCTTCGACCCAGAGACTTTGAAATCAAGGATCCATCTCTTCACATGAGTCTGCGTTTGGATTGCTTCCATTTCTCTCCAACATGATACCTCATTGCATTAAGGCCATCAAAACTGAACAAAAGTTATGTGTGCACCCTCCTGGATCCCCAGTACAAAACAAAATCATCACTTTAATTCCACCCACCCCAACCATAGAGACTAAAAATGCAGTAAATGGCGAGACCTTTGCTGGATTGATTTCACTGAGACATCTGTTGCGTCTGATCTCACGTTCTTACAAATGTCCGGTGGGAATAATTGTCACAACGTTGACAACAGTAGAAGTGCCAAATAGCCGTATGCATGCAGCAGCAGCAGCGCGTAGTGCGAGAAGCCTAATGGGTGACTTTCCCTGCAATCCTTATTATATAACCACCCTCACAACGCAAGGGTAATGAAGGGCACACATATCACACAGCAGAGACCAATGCTAAGATCATGTGCACACTATCTGCATCCGATGTTTTTTGGATATGTTCCGGACCCAATCGACGTCCGTGGGTACATTCAAAATGGATGAATGGCCCGAGCTCGCTCGCACACGCATAGATGGTGGTTGTCCTGCCCAGCAGCCAGCGTCATATCTGTGCGGGTCACCTGCTCAGCACAGTCTGGAAATTCATTACATACAAACACATCCGGACCCCTTACCACATATAATGTTATCTTTTGACTTTCATCAAGATGACTCAGCATGGATCACTTGATGATGTTGTGGGCCCCAATGGCGAGGTCACCAATTAGTTGCCGGGTCTACTGTCACATTCCTCTTCAAACATAAATGTGTTCCTCTTGGAAAAAATTTTTTTAAAATGATCATTTCTGACTGCAATGTTTTATTTAGGTTCCCAAAAGTGTCATTTTGCTGGTTTTTTAAACGGTGAACAAGACGTGAAAGACACCAATTGTTACAACACGACCTTTCAAGAAAAAAAACCTATTCCATTTACTCCATCTTTAAAATTTTTCGCATTGTCAATGGTTTTGGGGTCATGATGCGTTACAGGATATGGATGTCCATTACACTAAAATACTGCTTCAAAGACTACTTTCTTCCGGCACTTTTTAATCTGTGTGTCATGCAGTTTTGAGGGTCATGCTGTGGTACAGGACAGGTATAGTCAATGTCCACTAAAAGGTGTATGAAAGACTCCTTTTTGCAGGCACTTTTTTAATCTGTGGGTCATGCAGGAGTTGAAGGGTCCATGCTGTGGTACAAGACGGGGATATGCATTATCTGAGTTATTTTCTTGTGACACTTGAGATGCGCGTAATTTGTGTTTTGCCTAAGAAGTAGCACGTAACCAGTTTTGCTGTATGTGGATGTGAATGTCCAGCTTCTCCAGCCCCTGTTTGGGTGTAAGAATGAAGGTTTTTTCCTCTCCCATAGATTTTTAATTGTCACTGCGATAATCGATTATCGACTATTCGTAAGTCATCATGATAATTAGACGTATCGACTATCACCCGATGATAGTTGACGACAATCTCTCATACAATAACTCAAGACTAAATAAGTTAAATTCTACTAACCTTTCCTCATAACTAAGATACTAGATTCCCCTTATAGGTTTCCTCTTATTCTGTCACCTTTTTACCAGTCTGAGGATATTGTTTCGGTGACTAATCCACTCTGGAGAATTGCTTAAGTGGAAATTCCTCTTCAACATCGCAAATGTAATCTATCTCTCTGCAACCATGTTATAGAGGAGCTGAGCAGACATTTATAGTTTTATGGGAAATGATTTAGAAGAATTTGTTATCTCGTCATTTAAATTGCTACTTGTTCTGCAGTCTTATCAGTGACTGACAGGTATCTCTGCACTATACTCATACAGAGAAGGCGGTCAATCATTGATAAGACCGCCTACTGGACCCAGAATAAGCAGAAATTTAAATGCTTTAATTACAAGTTTTTCAATTAAGAATAATTCCCCAATCTTCACAAGTTGCTCCCATTAAAAAGAAAAATAATCTAGATAATAAGAGAAGTCGCGTCGATAGATTAGGACATTAAACTCCTCACAGCTGCTATCAGCAGAAATACGTGCCATATAAGGATCCTGTTGTCTGCTTAATGGATACAACACAAGGGGTTATTTTATATTGTAAGTTTCCATTTATAGAATAAACATATATTTTGAAAATATCAAAAGATCTCTGCTGTGCCAAGCCCAATGTATGATGGGTCCCTCCAGGTTTGTAAGTGAACAGTGTTCTAAGACTTAATGGCAAACAATTAATTCTGCTATAACTATAATTTCTGATTTTACTAGAGCACACAGACTATCCACCATCTAACATGGACAAATAGATCGTTCAACTCCTTCACATGACAACGCGGGGTTTTCTCATTGAAAAGATTGCTTTTTATGTTAAGATCTTGCAAAAACAAGTCATTTTGCAATATATGTCCTTAACAGTTCCTACCTATTCGAGATACCCCCCTCTTGTATGCCTGCATCACCCTCAGGTCGCTATAGCTACAGACCTTTTTGACTATCCGATGGGCCCTGCCACATTGTTGCCACAGCCTAAGACCCTTGGGGGGGGGGGGGGGCCCATTTTTTTTTTCAAAAAAACTGCAGCCATAAAAGCCATACAGTGTGGTACTACATGTCCTTTTACCGCCTACATGTATTAGTGAGGTGGCAGGGGTTGGGGGTCAACCCTCCTACAGACAGGCGGTACTCTTCCTGTACTGCTCTTACATGTATATGGGGGTGCATGCAGTGATTGGGGGGTTTCTAGTGCTTCCCCCTCTAAGTAAGTGGGTAAACTTTCCTTACGCTCTTTCTGTTATGAGGGGCATGCAGTATTGGGGTCTATGCGCCTCTCTACAGACAGTTGGGGACACATCCCTTTTTTCTCTTACATGTTGGATGACGCTCCTTTGGACATCAAAAACCCCTTTCATTTTTTTTTTGGTCCCTTTTGTATGAAGACATGACCCACAAAACCCTGTCCCCAGGGAGAAGGTTTTTGTTTACATGTTTTGGACTTTTTTTTTAAACGGTATTTTTTGCGGAAAACTTTTTTTTTGCATTATGTTGAAGTCACAATTTTTGGGGGTTTTGAACCAATTACCAGTTTTCCCCAAATTTGTCCAGCAAAAAAAAGGCCATCCCAACCAATTAATTTTTTAGTTAGTGACCAGTCTAGTCCTATAGATTGAAAAGAAAAAACCGGATACACCTCGAAAATATAAAACGTGACCCTCTTCAATTTTTTAAATTTTTAACTTTAAAAGATTTTAAAACCTTTTTCGCAGGAGATTGGGGATTACTTTTAACCGATCCCTTTCTTTCTTAGCAATATCTTAATGTCTGTTAGGGGTTGTCCTGAAGAGCACTGCAGTCATCGACAAGGGGGTGTCAGCGCATCTCAATGATTGCTTTCATGATACATATACACGTGAAATAATAAAATATGAAATATAAGGTCTGCATTTGGGATATAGTTCTTACATGTATATAGAGTTTGCAGATGATTTCATTCCACACAAGGGTAGCATTCTATCTGCTGGGATTAAATTTCCAATGGGCTTTTGGGGCCCGCATACAATACAGCACCAGGCAATGAAAGGGTTTCCTCTTCTGGAAGCTTTAAAAAAAATCATGTCAAATTTTCTGGATTTAACTGAGCCAGCACAATTTTGTAGCCGTATCCTCAGACATCACTCTGTTTTATGACCCCTCCTCACTAAAATACGCCGTCTGTGAGCAGCTGTCATTAACCTTCATATTTATGGCTCCTACAAATGATGCTCCATTGGCTGAAGCCATACAGCATGGGAGCTCGACAAAGATGGACATCATCTGCAGATTAGAGATACTGAAGGACGAGATCCAGGGGAGGGGAAGGGAAGGCAGGTGGGTGAAGGTGAAATAAGAGGTATATTCCAAGAAAATGGAGACTGAAAATGGTGAAATAAATCAGAGCGGTCCAAGACATTCTCAAGTGAGATCTGAAAAGAGGAAAAGTGTAGGTAAAATCTCAAAGTGAATATAGTGCTGAAGAAGCGAGGACATGCATGTGGGCGCAGGTTCTCTATACAGTGAATGCTACTGTAAATGATGGTTATTTGTGCTCCACTAGGTGAGTGCCGGGAATTGATTTTTTCCTTCCAATTACTTTCTGTAAAACACAAACAAATGTATTTTCTTTACTATTTAATGATTGTCTCCTGCTGGTTTGCAGATATATTATGCATATTGTACAATTCGATAGAATTTCTGAAATACAGCATCCAGGATATTTGCAGCACGCCTAAAGAAGCAAAAAACCTTCAGTGTATATGATTTGATTGAATGCAACTTATTGTCCCCTGCTATTATAGAGGGGACAAAAGGGGCAGTGACCTTACAGGTCCATCCAGGAGGACCTGAAATTCAAAGCATACCTAGAACAATATAAAAATCTTAATAGGAGGTCAAACGGGCGATTATACTTATTACTAGCTCCATTCTCCTACCCTCAGCTGGTTAAGACTCCAGAGGTCCACCATGCTTGAGTATTGAGCAGCTGCAAGATCCATCCATTATAATTATCTCCTACACCAAGAAGCCAGGTCTACAAGAGCAGGTGCCGTTCTTACAAGTTCCAAAAAGGGGACCACTCTCCATAACATTCAAGTACCCTAGTATGGAAAAAGGGTTTATGAGATACTTTATTCACTTCTTTGTTTAATTTCCAGTCCCTTGAACCTCCAGGAATTTGTACTTACAGATGTGTGAAAGATATTAGCAGCTCTATATATAGTGCTCCTACGAAAGGCTGATGTATCTGATGACTCTTTGATTGTCTGGCAGTGAAACGGTTACGGCCAGTGCTGCAAGAGCGTCACGTAACATTACATATGGTCTTTAAATACGCTCCGTTTTATGCCAAAGAACTTTCTAGGCTCCATTTATTCTCGCTGAGCACTCACATATATTGCGAGCGTCCCACAGGCTATTATTAAATGACATGAAAGTGATTACAGCTCTTCAAGCAGCCGACCAGAATATTGCCTTTCCTCCTCACCTCCTTGCAATTTGTTTAAATAAACCCTTTCTTGAATTACGGGCATTGAAAGGGCACAGGGTGGTCCGAGACATCTACATATCTTACTCAGTGTATCTCATCGTTGACTTGTTAACTTACAAGTGAAATAGAGCAAAATACATTGTTAATAAGAATTCATAATTATTCATTCACCACTATGCATTACGTTGTTATCAATCATCTCCAGTCACTTGCAGCTTTTTTTTTTTTCAATTATTATTATTAAGAAATGCTCATATTAAAAATCAGCTTTTACATAGGGGGTGTTTTTTTTTTTTTTTTTTAATTGATATCTTATCCCATAATAATCAGTGGTTTACAATCATCACAAGGATGCTGGGAATAGTAAAGGAAACATGAGGCTCTATGCATTATTGTGACTAGTAAGTTTGTTTTTTTCAGATTTTAATCTCTAATATACAGTATGTTCATTGCAGTAATAGAATCACTTGAGGCAAGATTTCACAGAAGCAGAGTCTGAACGAGCGTTATGCATAGTACATGCAAATATATATTTTTAATATCAATATAAAATTGTAGTCTTGTGATCCTTAAAGCTACAAAATTCAGAGCCATGTTAAGCCTTGTGTACTTCACGTGCAAAGATATATATGATTATTTAGGTTTATGACTATTATGGCTGCATATCAATTTCATTTGCTGTGAATCTATTCTACAGTAGTAATGTTATCCTACAGTGGTTTCCAGAACTTGCTATTTGGCTTTGTTTTTGGATATATTTTGTATATTACTGTATGTAAAAAAAATATTTATATACCATGTTCCATCAGATGCCTAATGGAAGAAATTTTCCCGTCTTCTTATGTGACCTCTGTAGGGGTAGCTTTTTTCCCCTCTGGCTATTGGCATAGACAGCAGGAAACACTTCTCAAATCTACACAGAAAACAACAGAAACTATTTCATATATTCAGTGCAATGTGTGTTTTGAAAAAGAGTACTCCCTGTGTTTTTTTTAATGGCTGTGTGCATAAGGCTTTACCCTCAAAAGAACAACAGATTAGAGAACAAAAAAAGAAAACAGGACCATTTACAAGGTGACGCATAGCATATACTGGGTGTGTGTGTATATATATGTGTGTATGTATATACACACACATATATATATATATATATATATATATATATATATATACATATCTTCATCCTTGGAGAGGATATATATATATATAAATAAATATAAAAATATAATTAAAAAATTAAGTTATTTAGACGCCATTGAATCCAGGCGCTTACCATTCAGGGTTTTACATACATAACAAAAATCAAACGAGTACAATAAATAAGTGAATAATGACAATTGGCATGACAGAGGGAGAGAGAACCCTACCCGCGAGGGCTTACAACTAAAAGGGAGGGGAAAGAGACAGGAGGTGGGGGGCAGCCCAATGTTTGTGGAGGAAGTAGTGACAACAGGTTAGTGAAGGTTATAGGCAAGCCTGAAGAAATGGGTTATATATATCCATATAAATAAATATATATATCCATCCAAGGATGAAGCAAATTGTTGGGAATGGTATAGAAGGAGATAATTATTTAATCCTTTGCTGATTGTTTAAGTTTGCCCACTGACAAAGTCATGGACAATCTATAATTTTAAGGGTAGGTTAATTTTAACATTGAGGGATGGAATATCCAAAATAAAATCCAGAAAATCACATTGCATAAACTATATAAATTTATTTGCATTTTGATGAGAGAAATAAGTATTTGATCCCCTACCAACCAGTAATCAACTCCTACCTGCACTAAAGACAACTATCTTAAATAGTCACCTTTATAAAACACTCCTGTCCACAGACTCAATTACATCAAATAATAAGTTTAGGTTGTCAAAACATGCTGCGACAAGCTTGAAAGCAAAAACACATTAAATAGTCCACAAACTTATAATAGTCCAAATAGTGGAAGTATATCATGTCTCTTTAATCTAACAAAGTCTCAGGTTCAGTATATATCGGCACGTCGATGTCCACTTTAAGATATCCTCTTGCCAAGAATGACTTTGTTATATTAACGAGATGTGATATACTTACCGCTATTTGGACTATTATTATAAGTTCATGGAGTATTAAAGGGGTTGTATCGTTTGAACTGTTCGTGCTCTTGAGCTAATTCTATGATATTGAGTTTGAAATCCAGGGGCGAGTCTCTCAACTCTCAGCAGGCGTGTCTCTCCTACCAGGAGGTGTCTCCCCTCACTGAAGACCTGTAACATCATTATTGTGTGTGAAGCAGGAGAAGAGGAAGGAAGTCCCGGACATTAAAGCAGCCTCCCTGCAATGTTCTCTTGTCTGCAGAGCCTTCAGGCTCCACTAGCTCCTGGCTGTGCTATAACCATTTATACACACAGCCTGAACTGATGAAACACATGTGAGAAATACACACTACCCCCCCCCCCTCCTCCCTCTGTTATCAGGCAGGAGACTAAGATTGTGTTATATGGAGAAACATAGGATGTGTTATATGAGGGGATCTATGAGTTACACAGTCAGTAATTACCCAGATCATTCACCTTAGAGCTTGGAGATGAGTATACAGCCAGCAGATTCTCTCACATAGAGGTTTTACTTTCAGTTTCAACAGCTCAGAGGTGAGTAAGCACAGAGTGTGCAGGCAACCAATCACAGCACAGGGGACGTGTCCGGGATGTTTCCTGTCTGGGGGTGTGTCCCAACAGGCTGAATTAAATGTCAGTCAGCCAATCACAGTGCAGGAGGCGTGTCTAGGGGGGGTGGGATTCGGCCAGGGGGCGTGTCCCGACCAGCAGCAGAAATAGAATACAGATTCACAGAAAAGCTCATATCTGCTAAACCAAGTGACTGAGGTAATGCAACCCAATTGCAAAAGTGCTTATTTTGACTGTCCCCATAATCTGAGACATGATCTTTGTAACGATACAACCCCTTTAAATGTGTTTTTACTTTCAAGCTTGTCGCAGCATGTTTTGGCAACCTAAACTTATTATTCGATGACACTGTTGTATGGGGTTGGAGTCCCCAGTTTGGTTGTAACCTTGCGGTAATAGAATATATACTACGGTGTGCTATTTTTGTTCTATCTCACAGACTCAGTCAGTCAGACTCTAACCTCTACAACATGGGCAAGACCAAAGAGCTTTCTAAGGATGTCAGGGAGAAGATCATAGACCTGCACAAAGCTGGAATGGGTGACAAAACCATAAGTAAGACGCTTGGTGAGAAGGAGACAACTGTTGGAGCAATAATACGAAAATGGAAGAAATACAAAATGACTGTCAATCGACATTGATCTGGGGCACCATGCAAATCTCACCTCGTGGGGTATCCTTGATCATGAGGAAGGTGGGAGATCCACTTAAAACTACATGGGGGGAGCTTGTTAATGATCTCAAGGAAGCTGGGACCACAGTCGCCAAGAAAACCATTGGTAACACATTATGTCATAATGGTTTAAAATCCTGCAGTGCCCACAAGGTCCCCCTGCTCAAGAAGGCAGATGTGCAGACCCCTCTGAAGTTTGCCAATGAGCACCTGGATGATTCTATGAGTGATTCGGAAAAGGTGCTGTGGTCAGATGAGACAAAAATTGACTTCTTTGGCATTAACTCAACTCGCCGTGTTTGGAGGAAGAGAATTGCTGCCTATGACCCAAAGGCCAACATCCCCAGTGTCAAGCATGGACGTGGAAATATTATGTTTTGGGGGAGTATCTCTGCTATGGGCACTACTTCACCGCATCAATGGGAGAATGGATGGAGCCATGTACCATAAAATCCTAGGTGACAACCTCCTTCCCTCCGTCATGACATTAAAAATGGGTCGTGGCTGGGTCCTTCAGCAAGACAATGACCCAAAACATACAGCCAAGGCAACAAAGGAGTGGCTTAAAAAGAAGCACATTAAGGTCATGGAATGGCCTAGCCGGTCTCCAGACCTTAATCCCATAGAAAATTTATGGAGGGAGTTGAAGCCTCGAGTTACCAAGCGACAGCCTCAAAATCTTAATGATTTGGAGATGATCTGCAAAAGGGAGTGGAGAAAAAAACCTCCTTACATGTAAGTAAACCTCATCATCAAGTACAAAAAACATCTGACTGCTGTGCTTGCCAACAAGGGTTTTGTCACCAAGTATTAAGTCTTGTTTGCCAGAGGGATCAAATACTTATTTCTCTCAGCAAAATGCAAATACATTTATTTTCTACAATGTGATTTTCTGGATTTTATTTTGGATATTCTATCTCTCAATGTCAAAATTAACCTTCCCTTAAAATTATAGACTGTTCATGTCTTTGTTAGTGGGCAAACTTACACAATCAGCAAAGGATTAAATAATTATTTCCTTCACTGTATGTGAGCAGATTATGAAACATATGTATAACTCCTCTTATCAGTTTAGTAAATCATGTTTAGCTCTGATCTAGGTCTTTGTTTCAAAAACCATGAGTGCTGTGAAAATCATTTGAGGTTATGTATTTCTTGTAAATTATATGTTTTTCTCTAACTTTTTGTGTCTTTTTTTATATCTGGAATCCGTTATCTTTCTGACATTCTGCTTCTGTTATACTATTTTTATGATTGTTGTAAAAATAAAGAATTATTGTAAGAATTGCTAATATTTGTGCATCATTCACCAAGATCTATTTTACACTTGTGCTAGTGACATACTATTGGAAACTAAGGGTATCATGCTTTGGACAAGAAATTAAGCTTGTCCTTGGGTGATTGTTAACTAATTGGTAACTGTACCAAAAGAATTAACTGTAGATCAGTAACTGAACCTGGATCTAGTCTCTTGATTTAATTTTATAGAAATGTTAAATATCTATTTGATAAGAAGATTCTTAAACATAATATCCCTGGTTTGAGCAACAAAATAATGATACAGAAGCTGATAACTCATATCTAAAGTGTCTTCAAATCCTGCTTCATTTCTATAAAAAGCCTTCTGTATAACCTCCCCTAGTGAGTCTACATAATATACAGTCTTATCTTTAATATTAACATGAAAGAAGAAAAACTAGTATTTGTACTAGGAATAGTGGATTTTTAGAGCTTCTTCTAGCATTAAACAGACAAATCAACGTTTAGTGAATTTAAATGGATTGTATGGGATTAAAAAAAACGTGTCCACTTTCAGTAAGGCCTCGTTCACACGGCTTAAAATGGGAATGATTGCAGCCGTACTGCGCGCCGTATTTGCGCTGCAGTGCGGCTCCAATCCGTCCCAGTAACTATGGTAATCCACAGCTCTCATAGAGAACTATTCCATCTCTCCTCCCTGCTCGGCGAATCCGCCGCGGGGGGAGAAAGTGACATGTCAATTATTAATGGCACGTACGCGCCGCAGATAATGACAGTCTCTGGGGCCGGTGAGCTGCTGGCCCCCCGCCCCGCGGCTGCCGGCGTAATTGCGGCCGAAATCCGTCCCCGCAATTACGCCGACAATAAGCCGTGTGAACGAGGCCTAACAGTACAATTCTGATTTACTGGTTATGTGGCACCGCAGTTTGGCTCAAAATGAATGAATGCAGCAATTCTGACATAGTGGTGAGCTTGAAAGGACATTGTTTTTAGTGATAACAATGTGGGACACCTTTAAGCTAAGCAGTGAGGTTCAGACAAGTATTAACCCCTTCCCAACATCTGACATAGGAGTATGTCATAGTACCGGTCATGTAGTGGAATTGCACCGGTGGGTGCCGGCTGCTGATTGCAGCTAATACCTGCCGGTAACAGAACGGAATGGAGCCGACTCCATCCTGCACTTTTTAACCCCTTAGACGCCACGACGAACACGGCCACAGCATCTAAATGAATGAGAAACGGTCGGGACCTCATTGGCGAGATCGCTGTGTCCCAATCAGTTAACATGGCCACAGGAAGCCTTGCGAGGGCTTCCTTTTCCCTCATGTTTTTCGTTTTACGATCTCTTGCTCTAGACAGGAAGTAGTAAAACCGCCATCTTTGTACACCCTAATGCATTGTATTACAATGCAAAAGGCTGTATAAACAATCGCGCGCCCTAGGTTACACAAACTTACAGTAAAAAAATAAAAGTTTTAAAGTGTAAAAAATAAAAAAAATTAAAAGCTCAAATCACCCCCTTTTTGCCATTTTGTAAATAAAAAAACATAAAATTAACAAGTTACACTTAATTGGTATCGCTGCGTCCACAGAAGTCCGATCTATTAAAATATAAAATTATTTATCCCGTACACTGAACACCGAAAACAAAAAAAAAATTCAAATGCCAAAATTGTGCTTTTTTTTGGGTCATTTCACGTCCCCTTTAAATCTTAAAGTGATCAAGAAAGTTGCATGTATTCTAAACTAGTTCCAATAGAAAGTACACTTCAGCCTGCAAAAGATGCACTCTTAGTGAAGTCCGTAAGTGTTAGTACAAAGTTATTGGTCGCAGAATATGGCGCCGTGGCCAAAAAAATGTGAAAAATAGAAAATGGTTTAATTTTTTTAACGGTACCAAAACATAAAGAAAACAGTGCGTGCCTGGTATTGCCGGATGCATATCAACCTGTAGAATAGTAAATAGAAAGTAAATCTTGTCCCACAAAATAAAAGCCTCATATGTCTATGTAGATGAAAAAATTAAAAAGTTATGGCTCTGGAGAGGAAAAAACGGACGTGACAAAAAAATGTAGGCGATGGCAGAAAGGGGTTAAACTGGATACATCAATTAATGTGTATCTGATTGATACCTATTTAAAGCAAGTTTCCACCCTCAAATACTTTTTTTTTTTTACGTAAAATAGTTTCAGAATTCTTAAAAAAATTCTAAACCTAAAAAATGGTTTAAAGCGTCCCT
>JAODAL010036615.1:7500-41453 GCA_025379985.1 Phyllomedusa bahiana | reverse complement strand
AGATAGCTGTGCACCGGGATCTTAAAGCGGTCTCGTGTTTGTATGTGACCCCGCATACATGGTTGGTGAGGGGGGTAAACAAAATTGCCAGAGGTCCCCCATTAGGTTTCTCCCAAAATCCCTGCTGCTTCGGCTACTTGGCACTATACTGCTGTCACATTGCTGACATTGTTCCACCGTGACATTTTGAAGAACGTGAAGCGACGCAACAGATGTCTCCAGTTGATCAATCAGCACGGTCTCCAATTCCTGCATTTTACTCTCTAAAAGAAAAGTGCTGAGTTTTGCTTTGTACTAGAGATCGAGGAGGGTGGCCACCCAGTATCTGTTGTTCAGTTTGATGGCTTTAATGCGAGGATCATGTTGGAGGAAATGGAGCATCCAAGCACTCATGTGAGAGATGGGCCTTGTTTTCCCCAAAGGGCCTCTCAGTCGAGGGGAAATAGCAAACTGATCTTCCTCATCTTCCTCCTCCCCTCAAATCCGGGGCCAACCTCTTTCCAAGGTAGGGACATCGGGTAAAGTTCGGTGTCCCAGGAATACCTCAATTCCTCCTCTTCCGCTTCCTCCGTCACAGCTTCAACACAGCCCGGACTTGCCTCAGATGATGTACCCTAAGAGCTGAGTCGCCACCTTGCACTAGCCCTGGACCCCGAACCACTGCCTAATGAAGATCGAGAAAGTTGTGAAACTGTCGGGCCTTCTGGATTCGATGAGGGAGAAAGGCTCCGTGTCCGCATCTGTGTCCGTCTCCGACTCCGTCGCTGGTGGGACCTTATGTTTCAGTGTGTCCAACTATCGTTCCAGAACTAATATCACCACAATGCTCATGCTGAAAAGGGCATTGTCGCACTGACCATTTTGGTGGCTTCTCAAAACTTGCAAGGATGGTGCAGAGCTCTTTCACCTGCCTCCACTCTCTGTGGCTCAAAACCCCGAGGTCCGCACTGCTGCTTGTCAGGCCTTGTGTCACTTCATACTGCGTACTGGCATTGTGCTGCTGCCAAAATCGCTGGAGCATGTGGAGGGTGGAATTCCAGCGTGTTGCCACATCAACAATGAGACGGTTGACGGGGAGACCGAGCTGACGCTGCAACGCAGCCAGGCGGGATGAAGCAGGGTGCGAATGGCAGAAGTGTGAGCTCAGACCTCGAGCCTTCCTCAGCAAGCATTGCAGACCCGGGTAGCACTTTAGAAATTTCTGGACGACGAGATTCATGATGTGTGCCAGGCAAGGGATGTGCTCCAGCCTACTGAACTTAAGGGCGGCCAGCAGATTTCGACCATTATCGAACACCACCTTGCCTGGCATAAGGTTCTTGTCACCCAGCCAGCGCTCGGTCTCGTTGCGAAGAGCCGTCCACAGCTCTGACCTGTGTGTTGTTTGGTCTCCAAGACAGATTCATTTCAACACGACCTGGTTTCTATGGGCACGTGATGCTACCAATGGTCCTTCGGGGAAAGTACCCTGCACAATCCCTGCAGTTTTGAAGAGCGTGCGCCGAGCCTGAGAGCCACCGGTACCACCAGAGACATCAACCCCCTTCACCCAGTGAGCTGTCACAGAGATATAGCGGCCTTGGCCGTGCTTGCTAGTCCATGTATCGGTGATGAGATGGACTTTTCCGGACACAGATGCAGACAACGCGCTTGAAATTTTAGATGACACATGGCTGGCCAGGGCAGGAACGGCTTTTCTTGAAAAGAAATGCCTGCTTGGAATATGGTATTGGGGGCAGCAAGGGCCATGACGTGGTGGAACCCAGACGGAAAGGCAACATTTCCAAGGCCAAAAGCCTGGCAATGCCGACATTCAGGCTTTTGGCTTTGGGATGGTTTGGGTTAAAGTGTTTCTTCTGCTCCCAAACCTGGTAGACAGAAGGCTGGCTGCTAGACTGGCCACTGTACGGCATGCAGGTCAAACTGGTGGAAGGAGAAGGGGTAGGATGGGTCTCTGGTGGTGCCGATGGTACTCAGGCGACGGTGGAGGCTGAAGCGGAGGCTGATCCTTGATCATGACTCTGAGAGACATGGGCAGCTGAGGAACGCTTGGTGGTGGCGGAGGAGGAGGCAGAGACAGAGGGTGTGACAGTGGTTGGAAGCCCGGGATCGGTGTGGCCTTTTTTTGCCAAGTGTTCGCTCCATTTCAACTCATGCATTCGCTGCATTTGACTAGACATGTTGGTGGTGGTTAAACTCCTAAGATTCTTCCCTTTATTGATGCATTTATGGCAAAGAGGCTTGCTCGAAAAAGGCCCAGGCTTGAGAGGTCCTGGACCTTTTCGACGGCGATAAGCGAGGAGCGGTGTTTTTGCTGATCGTTGCTGGCGGAATAATCTCAGCGGACTTGTGCGACTGCTCTCTCCCTTTTTGAGGCCTGAACCGTACTGACACTACCCCATCGTCTTCCTCCTCGTCTAGTGATGAAGCGCTTGCAAGCACATTCTGCTGAAAAGACCACATTGGATCCGCAATGTCGTCATCATTATATTCATCAACACAGGTGACTTCTTCGTCCTGACATTCTACATCCTGGAGCTGCGGGATTTTTGCCGGCTTTCTTTTCCTCCTCTGATGGCGATTGGGCATCAGAGCAGACAAAATCATCCTCTTTGGCCTCCTGATGTTTTGAAATGCCTTCTGACCCCAAACGCATTTTGTCATCAAAGAAGTCTTCAGAAAATGGATCATCCACAGTAGTGGGTACATGAGGTGACATTTGGGCTGCCTTCACTTCATCTCGTACGGATGCTGACGATAATGATGACGACATTTGTGGCCGTGACTGGGAGGACGAGGAGGTAAGAATTCTGGATGCAGGTTGCATTAGCCACTGAAGAACAGATTGGCGACGCTGTTCGTTACTGAGATTCACAGGGCCCTGACTCAGAGATGACAGGCCTTACGGTCCTGCAACCGACGATCCGCTGGCTTGAGTGTTGTCACCAGCACTGGAAGGAGCACCTTCTCTCGTACCTCTACCACCATGTCCTACACCCCTCTTTGCTCGCTTACCACCTGCATTTCGCTCCATGTTCAGAAAAATAAAAATTTAAAAAGGTATGGAAGAGTTTTTGAAAGTCTCTTATTGAAAGATGGCAAATCACAGCTATTCTTAAATCCCTTTAATTTCCAACAGCCAACTAGGATTAGAAACAGAATTGTTTCTATCGAATACCTGTGAAATGCGGTCTGGTGGAAGAACCGTAACACCAAATCAACAGTGTTCTTCCTAAAGTCCCAGGGATTTACAACTGCCCAGTAGGACTAGGAATTGATAGTTTTCAACAAAATATCATACAAGTGCGCTATCTGCGCCAAACTGAGATTCACCGAGCGCAATAAAACTATTCAAAAGTTACACAGATGAGAAATTGAGTTTTTTGCAGCTAAGGGCACAAAGGGAACAGTTACTAGAAAATTTCTGATCCTAATGTAAGTACAAGGTGGCTCTTTGAACAAAATTGTGCTGCACCAAAGTGAAAAAAACAGCTATTTCAAATTTATACGGATAAGAAAAGGTGTTTGTGCACCAATGAAATACACCAGCAGTTACTAGAAAATTTCTGTATCCTAATGTAAGTACAAGGTGGCTCTTTGAACAAAACTGGGATGCACCAAAGTGAAAAACAGCTATTTAAAATTTATACGGATAAAAAAAAGTGGTGTTTGCACCAATGAAATACACCAGCTGTTACTAGAAAAGTTCTGTATTCTAATATAAGTACAAGGTGGCTCTTTGAACAAAATTGGGCTGCACCAAAGGGAAAAACAGCTATTTAAAATTTATTTGTGTCACGGATGCCCCTGCGACCCTTGTCCCGGGTCACGGGCGCATCCGTGCTCCTACACCTAGCGGAGCCCCGTCCCGCACGTCGGGTTCGGGGTCTGCTCCCCCCTCCACCCCCCCGTCCCGCCGGCGCCCACTTACCCGGCCACGCTCCTGCTCAGCCTGTCTCCGTCTCACGGCACGTGGTTCCGCCCCTCGGGCGCGCGCACCGGCAGTTTGAAATTTAAAGGGGCAGTGCACTGGTAATTGGTCATTGCCGGGCACTGTTCCTATTTAAGTCCGGCCCCTTCCTGCCGGATCCTTGGTGTATATCCAGTTGGAGAAAGCATTCCCAGTATTGTCTAGTCTTGCCTATCCGTGTACCGACCCTCGAGCCTACGTTTACTGACCACGAACCTTGCCGCCAGCCCTGACCTTCTGCCTGTCTACGTTCACGAGCCTGCCGCCTGCCCTGACCTCCTGTCTGTCCCCGACTACGAGCCTGCCTGCTGATTCCGTACCTCGCCTACCCTTGGCCGCCACCGCAGGCAAGCCCCGCCCGTGGAAGCGACCTGGTAGACTCCCGCCGCAGCAAGTCCATCCCGCTTTGCGGCGGGCTCTGGTGAATACCGGAACCTACTTCGATTCCACTCCCTGTTGAGGGCTTACACCATCGCCTGCGGTGGTCCAGTGAATCCACCTCCAGACCGATACAGTAGGATCAGGCCCTGGATCCCGCCAAGGTGTCCTTGCCAAGTGTTGCCAACATCACCACCGTTGTGGTCAAGCAATCGCAACAGATCGCGCAGCAAGCACAGCACCTCGAGTAACTCTCCTCCATGGTGCAGCAGATCGTCACCGCTCAGCAGCAGCAACCTCCGCCATCTCCAGTAGTTGTTCCTGCCTCAACGGTTCCTGCGGCTCTGAGGGGCCCCAAGCTTCGGCTGTCGCTCCCATCTAAGTTCGACGGAGACCCAAAACTCTGCAGGGGGTTCATCACACAATGCTCTATGCACGTGGAGCTGATGGCCGATCAGTTCCTGTCCGAACGTGCGAAAGTGGCTTTCGTGGTCAGCCTCCTCTCTGGAAGGCCCTAGCATGGGCTACACCCCTGTGGGACAGGAACGATCCAGTGACGGCGGATCTTCAGTCGTTCCTCAGTGAGTTCCGCAATGTCTTCGAGGAACCAGCTCATGTATTCTCCGCTGAGACAGCCCTCCTAAACCTACGCCAGGGGGATCTGTCTATAGGAAACTACGCGGTGCAATTCCGCACTCTGGCCTCTGAACTGTCATGGAACGAGGCCGCTCTGCGCCACCTTCAAGAAAGGGCTCTCAAGCTGAGTTAAAGACGTCTTGGCCGCTAGAGACCTCCCGTCTTCCCTCAGTGACCTGATCCGGTTAGTGACCCGCATCGACGTACGCTTCATTGAACGGGAGGAGGAACTTCGGCAAGAGCGACAGTCAGCCCAACCTCGCCGGTTTCCTCGCCTGGCACCGGTGTTCCAGAGGCCTTCTGCACCACAGCCGCCAACACCCCCCGAGGAGCCCATGCAGATTGATCAGGCTCGTCTCTCTGAGCAAGAGTTTGCCCAGCGTCGGCAAGGGAACTTGTGCCTCTACTGTGGCAGCCCAGAGCATTACCGGAGGAGTTGCCCCAAGCGCCCCAAGCCTGCGGGAAACTTCCGCACCTAGGATCTGTGGGAGAGGCATTCCTAGATGCAAACTCCTCCTCTCCACGTCTGTTGATGCCAGTGCAGGTCGTGTCAGAGACTGATACCTCGTTCCAGGTTCCGGCATTTCTGGATTTGGGCTCAGCCGGGAACTTCAGCCACCAGGCCCTAGTGAAGCAGTATCGGCTTCTGGTGGTCCGCTTGGAGAAACCGCTCGTCATCTCATCCGTCAGCGGGGAGCTGCTTAGCGACACCATACAGTTTGTCACCAAGCCTCTGTCCCTCCACGTGGGGGCACTGCATAAAGAAGAAATCTCCTTCTATGTGTTGCCTTGTTCCACATCAGCGGTCCTCCTCGGACTCCCATGGCTGCGGCTCCACTCTCCTATCCTGGACTGAAAATCTGGAGAAGTGACTCGTTGGGATCCCAACTGTCAGGGGCGTTGTTTGGTGGCACCTCGCCCGGTGCTTTCATGCTCTCGCTCGATCTTGCAGGAGTCGTTTCCCGGGCTGCCTCCAGAATATCAAGAGTACACCAATGTGTTATCCTATAGACAAGCCGATAGTCTTCCTCCGCACCGACCATACGATTGCCCGATCGACTTATTGCCGGGTACCAGTCATTCCCGGGGTCGAGTCTACCCACTGTCGGTTCCTGAGACCTAAGCTATGTCTGAGTACATCCAGGAGAATCTCCGGAAAGGGTTCATCTGAAAGTCTTCGTCTCCCGCTGGTGCGGGGTTCTTTTTCGTAAAGTAGAAGGACGGTAGCTTACGGCCCTGCATAGACTACCGGGGTCTGAACAAGATCACGGTGAAGAACCTTTTTGACCGTCTGCGGGGCGCAAACATTTTCTCCAAGTTGGATTTGAGAGGGGCCTACAACTTGGTCCAAATCTGCAAGGACGATGAATGGAAGACGGCCTTCAACACCAGGATGGGCACTTTGAGTACCTGGTGATGCCCTTCGGACTGTGTAATGCGCCTGCCGTCTTTCAGGAGCTCGTGAATGACGTCTTCAGAGACCTCCTCTACACCTGCGTGGTGGTTTGCCTTGACAACATCCTGGTGTACTCTCCTGACCTCGAGACCCACCTCAGCCATGTTCGTCAAGTGTTGAAGCGTCTCCGGGAGAACCATCTGTACGCCAAGCTAGGGAAGTGCCTCTTCCATCAGACTAGCCTCCCGTTTCTGAGTTATGTCATTTCTGACCAAGGCCTACGGATGGATCCAGCGAAACTGTCAGCCGTGTTGCAGTGGCCACGCCCAGTCAGTCTGCGGGCTATACAGCGCTTCTTGGGCTTCTGTAATTACTACCACCAATTCATCCCCCACTTCTCAACGCTAGTGGCTCCGATAGTGGCCCTTACCAAGAAACAAGCCAACCCACGCAGCTGGCCTGTCGAGACCGAGGAGGCGTTCTCGAAGCTCAAGTCCACCTTCTCTACGGGTTCTATCCTTGACGTCCGGATCCCGCGAAACCCTTCACGCTGGAAGTGGATGCCTCGTCTGTGGGAGCCGGAGCAGTTCTTATGCAAAAAGGGCCCACGAGTAACTGTAACGTGTGGCTTCTTTCCAAGACGTTCTCTTCGGCCGAGAGGAATTACACGATTGGCGACTGGCCATAAAACTGGCCCTGGAGGAATGGCGTTATCTGCTGGAAAGTGCCTGTTTTCCCATCCGCTTCTACTCAGACCAAGAAAACCTCCAATATCTCCAGACGGCTCAGCGTCTTAACCCACGCCGGGCTAGATGGTCGCTCTTCTTTTCCCAGTTCGATTTCCAGATCCACTTCCGGCCTGCAGAGAAGAATGTGAGAGCTGACGCTCTCTCCCGTGCCTCCGATGTGGTGTGTGAAGACACTACTCCAGAACACATAATTCCCCCTGAACGTCTTGTCTCGGCAGCTCCAGTTGACCTCCGGAAGGTTCCTCCTGGAAGGACTTATGTGCGCCCTGCTCTCCGCAGACGTATCCTAAAATGGGGGCATTGCTCAGTGGTGGCCGGTCATCCCGGCACCCCAAGAGAACGTTCCACCTGATATCCCATTTCTATTGGTGGCCTGTGCTTGAATGGGTTGTCTAGGATTTCGTTTAATCTTGTGACTCCTGTGCCTGCAACAAGACAACACGTCACAAGCCAGCAGGCCTACTACAGCCACTACCTATCCCAACACAACCATGGACCAATATCTCTATGGACTTCATAACTGATCTTCCCCCTTCGTCTGGCAACACCGTTATTTGGGTGATCACGGATCGCTTCTCCAAGATGGCGCACTTTGTCCCGTTGCCTGGCTTGTCGTCTGCCCCCCACCTGGCGGAGTTATTCTTTCTTCATGTGTTCCGCCTGCATGGACTCCCTCAGCAGATCGTCTCGGACTGGGGAGTCCAGTTTGTCTCCAGGTTTTGGTGAGCCCTGTGTGCCCAACTTCGGGTGAAGCTCGACTTCTCTTCAGTTTACCACCCGCAGAAGAACGGCCAGGTAGAGAGGGTCAACCAGGTAGGGATGTTACCTTCGCCATTTCGTCTCGGCATGTCAAGATGATTGGTCCAACCTGCTGCCATGGGCGGAGTTCTCTTATAACTCCCTAGAGTAAGAGTCCACAGGGGTCTCCCCCTTCTACATCGTGTATTGCCTGCATCCCCGCCCTCCTCTCCCTCTGGCACCTTCCTCCGAGGTTCCGGCGGTGTACGCACTGGTCCAGGACATGAGGGCCATCTGGTCCCAGACCCGTCAGTCTCTGCTCCGCGCTTTCGTGCGCACGAAGGCTCAAGCGGATGAAAGAAGAATCCCTCCTACGGTTTTCTCCCCAAGTGACAAGGTGTGGCTCTCAGCCAGATATGTCCGCCTTAAGATGCCTTCCCCCAAACTGGGACCCCGTTTCCTGGGACCCTTTGAGGTCATCTGCCGCATTAACCCGGTCTCCTACAAACTCCGGCTTCCTCCTACCATGAGAATCCCCAACTCGTTCCACGTCTCCTTACTGAAACCCCTGGTCCTTAACCGGTTTTCTCAGAAGGCTGTCCCTCCACTGTCTGTGGCTGATGCGCCCAATGTCTTCGAGGTCAAGGAGATCCTGGGCATGAGGAGAACGAGAGGGAAGAGATATTTTTTAGTGGAATGGAGGGGGTTCGGCCCGAGGAGAGGTCTTGGCAGCCGGAGGAGAACATCCTGAATCGCAGTATCATCCAGAAATTCCTCCAATCCAGTAAGAGAGGGGGGCCAGGGGGGGAAGAAGGGGGGTGGGGTACTGTCACGGATGCCCCTGTGACCCTTGTCCCGGGTTGCGGGTGCATCCTGCCTCTACACCTAGCGGAGCCCCGTCCCGCACGTCGGGTTCGGGGTCCGCTCACCCCCCCCGTCCCCGTCCCACTTACCCGGCCACTCTCCTGCTCAGCCTGTCTCCGTCTCGCGGTGCGTGGCTCCGCCCCTAGGGTGCGCGCACCGGCAGTTTGAAATTTAATGGGGCAGTGCGCCGGTAATTGGTCATTGCCGGGCACTGCTCCTATTTAAGTCCGGCCCCTTCCTGGCGGCCTTTGTCGGATTCTTGGTGTATATCCAGTTGGAGAAAGCGTTCCCAGTATTGTCTAGTATTGCCTATCCGTGCACCGACCCTCGAGCCTACGTTTTCCGACCACGAACCTTGCCGCCAGCCCTGACCTTCTGCCTGTCTTCGTTCACGAGCCTGCCGTCTGCCCTGACCTCCTGCCTGTCCCCGACTACGAGCCTGCCTGCCGATTCCGTACCTCGCCTACCCTTGGCCGCCACCGCAGGCAAGCCCTGCCAGTGGAAGCGACCTGGTAGACTCCCGCCGCAGCAAGTCCATCCCGCTTTGCGGCAGGCTCCGGTGAATACCGGGACCTACTTCGATTCCGCTCCCTGGTGTGGGCTTACACCATCGCCTGCGGTGGTCCAGTGGATCCACCTCCAGACCGTTACAATTCGGATAAGAAAAGGTGGTTTTTGCACCAATGAAATACATCAGCAGTTACTAGAAAATTTCTGTATCCTAATGTAAGTACAAGGTGGCTCTTTGAACAAAACTGGGCTGCACCAAAGTGAAAAACAGCTATTTAAAATTTATACGGATAAGAAAAGGTGGTTTTTGCACCAATGAAATACACCAGCAGTTACTAGAAAATTTCTGTATCCTAATGTAAGTACAAGGTGGCTCTTTGAACAAAACTGGGCTGCACAAAATAAAAGGTACAATTTCACCTCAGGTGCGAGGTGTGCTGGGCAAAAAGTGGTAAAAAATGCAATTTCAATGCAGGTTCAAAGCAGAGTCTGGGCTGCACAATATACACCCTCCTTTCAAAATCCTGCCTGACTGTCTGTCTTTGTTCCAGCCAATGACAACCATACACATCACATTCATGACGTCGCACACCCAGCTCACCCTGCTCTATGCTCTAAGCTGATTTGCTGGCCGCCAAAATGACAGGAAGCACCGAAAATGGCGCAATAGTAATAGATTATCTGCAGATTGTCACCTAAAATATCGTGTGATCGGAAATTTCTGATTAGCCTAAAAATCGTGCCGATTTCAACTTTGTTGATTATAATCGCTCATCCCTATTGATAGATCATGAATTCTCTCTGCAGCCACTTATGGACATGTCACAGCATCCTATAAAAACTAGAGGGTCAACTAGTCTTCCAAGAACTCCTCTGCATTCAGTATTTGAATGCAAATTTACAGCTAGGCACTCTTAACTTAGTTGAAAGACTGGGTTCCCTATATTACTTAGAATAAGAATTTGACGACTTCCCTGGTCCTCAGAATATGTAAACACTGTCACAAGAGAGAAAAAGCAAATACTCCTAAAATGTAACTTTTAATTTAATAGTATTACAATATTCCTCTATAAGAGAGACAACTCCACAACAGAAAGAGAAAAAGCATCATACATAATCATGGGTCATATGATAAGGGCCCACTACGTGAAAAAAAAAGAGAGATTGAACATACTCACCAGTCTTCATTTTGGTGATGTAGATATCCTTCTCTTTACACAATAGATAGGTGCCTCTGGATACAGTTAAGGAGCCCATTCAGATGGTTATGGAAAAGATTGCTTAAACCAGGTTCTAAAAAGAAACCATATGCTGGCCATGAGTGTAGTAACCACCTCGAAAAGGGCGACGCCACAAGTCAAGCCTTTAAGACCCTATGTAAGCCCTATTCAAAAAAACACAGACATGGTTCCACAAAGAAGTTTTATCAGTGGGTGATAAAAACAAATTCAGGCTCCAAAATAATATTCATTGTTATCCTAAAGGGAGCATGTATGACTCTTTCATGGTCAGAGTGTAAACGCAGTTCAACTTTCTGCTAATGATAGTCTGCCTAGGTAGTTTTCTATATATTCTATCTCTCGTATAAGATTTTATGAGTTTGCACATGCTTGGCTATGTTCAACTTTCTTCTGACCAGGCTTTTTAAGAATATTTCCATCTTAATTCTGTATCCTACTCAGTTATACTAATTGTATGATGATACTGATAATCTATACCCTCTGAACTGTTTAACATTTGTAGCATGGCATTTCCTCTACATCAAAACATAGCAATACAAACTAATGTTTAAAAACTATTCTGCCTTGATTCTCATTTTATCTACTGAATTAGACACTATAATTAAAATAAAGTTGCCTACTTTCACCACTACTCTTCTTTTAAAACCATTGGAACATTAGAAGCAAGAATTAAAATTTACTTCAGCCCTAATAAACATAAGGCATGTTAAGCATGTACATTTTCAGTCTTTGTCTCTTCAGAATAAACATCAATAGACTTTTATTGCACACTTTACTAGCAATATCATTTATATAGAATTGTAGAATTCTAGTGTGAGTTATGGTAATGTTTCATGAAGTATGTGACAACAATGAATAATACATCATTATATAGGGAGTAAAAAATAAACTGCTAGTCATAAATGTGTATTGTTCAAACACCACTGAACATGTTCTTGTTCACAACTGGCATGTTTAAGTTATGGCTTTAATACGATTTCATAACAAATATGTATAATGAAAGATTATTTTCTCTGTACTTTACTGTTTTAAAGGATTAAGAAAATTAAACAAACTTGTATTTTTTAATGTGGAATGTTTTAAAAAATAAAGAGGTTTGTAAGTCTGCTCTTTTACTATCCATAATGATTTACAGATGACAGAAAATAGAATAAATATTTCTCTGTTTAACCTCTCTGGACAGTTTTATCAATAGAATTTAATGAATTCTACATGCCTAAACTTTGTGAAGACTTCATAATTTTCTATAGATTTATTTCTAAATATACTTTCTACATATTTCTGCATAAATTTGATTTAAAACTACATCAGATTTTCACAAAAGTCCTAAAAGTCCACACTATTTCTATTTGATTACGGTCAGGACTTTGACCTGGCCATTCAAAACTTTACTCTGATTTAACCATTTCTTTTGGTAGAATTACTTATTTGTTTAAGGTCATTGTCTTGATACATGTTTCACAGATGGTATGAGGCTTTTTATGGTGGTATGCAATGTTTTTCATTCACTAAACATAATGCATGTTATTTCAACCAAGAATCTTTAGCAAACTGTTCTTTTCGGAAAGCAGCAGCCTTCTCTGTTCAGTTCTGCCACGTACACAATTGCTCTTCAGTATTTTCCTGTTGGTAAATTTTTAACCTTTAACATGATTTTAAACGAGAAATTAATTTAGTTGCCTAGAGGTTACCTTGGATTTCTTTGTGACACTGTGAACTATTTTCACTTGGTGTGATCTTTGTTGGGTGACCAGTCTTTGGGAGGGTAATAGAATTGCCTCCATTTGTATGCAATTTGCCTGACTGTGAATTGGTCCAAAATATTTATAAATGGTTTTGTAACCTTTTCCAGTCAACTAAGCATCAATAACTCCTTATTTGGTGCTCAGATATCGCTATTGTTCACACCATGATACATTTCCACAAACTTGTGTTGTGCAGATGAGAATTTTATAGATCCCTGTTTTTTTGTTTTTTTTTTGTTTGTTTTTTATAAAGTTCCCCCACTCACAGCTGATTGTCATCCCATTGATTGAAAACATTTTACTAATTTTACCTTCAAATAATCTGCTAATCTTAAAGGGATTGTCTCCATTTTTGATATTTCATCATTGTCTGATAGGTCTGGGTCCCACCTCTGTGACCCACATTTGTCTCCTAAATGAGCCTATAAAACCTCTCTGTTCTGAACAGAAAAGTGGTTGAGTCTCTCTCAATGACATGAATGGGAGTTCTGATTACAGATAATCATCACCGCTCGGCTAAACTCTGAACTTCTATTCATGTCTATGGGAGAGTCCCGACCACCTCTCCATTCAGAATGGAGATGTTTTCGGGGCTTGTTTAGGAGAAAAGTGTGGCTCCAAAAAGTGGAAACTCGATATGCCATCATTGTCTAAAGTGAGACAACCCCTTTAAACGGTCACAAACTTTTGTGACTTACTAATATATGTAGTAATTACAGTAATGTTCCTCAATAAATAAATGATCAAGTCAAATATTTTTAACTAATTTGTATGATTTAGTTCTCTATCTTCTTTTAAGACTATAAAGAAACTATGAAGTAGGTTAAGGTCAAATTTATGCAGATAGACAGTAATTAGTTGTTTTTAACATATGCTTGTGTGAATAACTTAATAGCTTTATTTAAATGTGACAGATTCACATGCGAAGATTTAGGGGAAATTATTTTGCTAAGATATTGAACTGGTTCCTCCTTCACAAGTTTTCACGTACCTTCTTATTATCTACATACCAATACCAGTATTGCCACCCATAAACCCAAAGCAGTTATAGCCAAATTATATCCATACATAGTGCTAGCCGCAGTACCTCCATTAGTACCTGCACATTATTTAAACATGTGTCAGCCGGCAGCAAGCGCTAGCCACATTACCCCCGAATGTACCAACTACATTATGGACTACATTATAGACAAATGACAGCCACATGCTGACATAAATGCTAAACTAGGCTACCATATGGGCAAGCTAAATTTCCCCCGAGCACCACAAACATCTTTCATACTATTTTCATGAGGACCTGTTAAAATTTCCCAACAAAGTGCCAGCCACCTTAAACCATGTTACTCAATTCACAGCTTTTGTCCCAGAAATGATAGCAGTACAACTTGAATATGCAGTTAACAAGTTTCCTATGTGCATTTTCTGTCAATTTAAATAACTAAAAATGTCTTTTAATGGCATTTATCACATTAACTTTTATTACCATATTTCTTAATGTTTTATGTTCCTTGGGTAGAATTATGAAAATCTATAAAACAAGGAATAGTATTTCCAATGGCATAACATAAATAAATATTTTCCTAATGTAGGTACAATGCACAATTGGAATAAATTGTGTAAGATTCTAATTAATAACATAGTGAATCACTTTCCTAATGAGATTTAATTTGCTTATTTTACGAACAGTATTGTCAAGGTCTAACTGGGGAACTCTGCTTGGCATAGGTGCTGGATATATCTGCCCCTAGCTCATGCACTACATGCTAACAATTTAATCTGAATACTAACATTCTTTAGGCACAAAACAAACAATTGCTTCCTGCCAGGGGTATCTATAAAAAAAACACACAGTGAAATAAAACATTGTCTTTGCAGCTCATTGTGTCTCTAATTAGAGTGGAAGGAGGCAGAAGCTTGCTGGTGTCAGTCCATGTTTAGCATGCCCTGGAGCTTTAAGCTAGTCCTGTGGGTATCAAAGTGCACTAATTAAATGAGGGGTCCACAATACAGCACTAAACATCAGAGTGACAGAAAGAGTCCAGTGTCCTCAGTGCCTTTGAGAATCCATGGCCCACGCTAATTACCCATTGTTGAATTGACTTCCCATTTCACAAGCAATGAATGGCTCTTTCTTAACCCCCTCCCCCTTTCTCTATTTTACCATCTTTGCCTTGGCCGCCTAATTAATCTTATGGAAATCTCCTGAAGCCAGATTCTAGCAAGGTTGCCCCTATGTTTATAATTTGATTTGTGATGATAAAAGTGAAGGCGCCTGGTGATGGAACAGTGTCATTTTCAAAACTCTTGAGAATCATAGAGGCTATCAATCTTACCCACGTGCACAGCAAACTGATATCCTAGAAAATTAACTTCAATTAATAACAGAAATCCCCAGACAATCAAGGAAGTGGAGCTGCTTTAGATGAAAACCTTCAAAGATATCTTTGGCTTGTCTTTTATATGCAGACATCATTTTTATATGAATCTCAATAAGAGGCTCACTTTATTCCACAATCATATGTTATTCCCATTTAGTTAACACAGCATTATTTATGTAGCAGTCTATTGTTTAACTGTTTCATCTAAGAGAAAATGGCAACTAATATGCATTCTGTTTTAACACAGTGATGCAAAATTATGCATCCAATCAACTAATTAAATTAACAAAGTGATTTATTTCAAATAATTGCTCCTGATGTTATAAAATAGTTAACAACAAGTGAAGAGACTGTTTAATGTCCTAAATACACTTTACGGTGTAAAACGTTCATACTTGCAGGGAACAACACTTAGGGCAACATTCATGAAAACTGTTTAGGTCTAAAACTCACTTTTTTGCCCATAGGTTACTATAGGCAAAAGAGTGAGTTTTAGACCTAAACAGTTTTCATACATGTGGCCCTAAGTTTAAAACTACTATACTGGATTAGATTAGATTTTTTTCCAAACAGAGGACCACACCTATTCAACGGTTATTTGTTTTATATCTGCTTAACTCCATGAAGGTGAAAGGGACTGAGGTAAGATATCACACATGGGAATGGTGTGCTGCTGTTTTGGGGAGAAATAGACATTTTTTTCTAATCCTGGATAACCACTTTAGGTCCCTTTAAGTAGCACACAAGACCGAGTATTATGATCACTTTCTACCACCATCTTTATAGTCCTGAGAGACTGAACTGAATTTCAGAATTAAATGCCTTGAAACCTCCAGGGAGAATTTAGTACAATTGGACTTCAGCAAAGAATGAATGATACAATGTTCTCATGTTCTCAAGCACTGATGGAAAAAGTAAAGTAAAGCCATAAGTAAGTTTTCATTCCCTCATCAGATGACCTGCTAGCATGTGTCTACAGGCTGTAGCAAAGAGTAATTCCTACATGAATTAGGGATCTATGACCATGCACTGGTACCATGCACTATACTATGTAATAGTATACATAGCCGTTATGCAATAGCATATGGGAAACCCAAAGGTGACCTGCCTCCCCACCCTTCACCTGCAGGAAAACAGGTTATTTTTGGTCTGCAAGTTCCTGTTGACAGAGGTCATGCTTTTTCTGCCTGTATTGTTTGTACAGGTGTTGATACAAGATAGAATTGCACTTATTCTCCCATAACTATCCCTGGACCTCTGCGTTCATCAAGCTGAGATGGTGAAACGCCTGTGAATGGCTTCTATACTTTGGGGCTCATTGCCTTCCTCACACAAGTACCTTTTTAACTTCCTAACAGCAAAATAGCTCAAATCTGCCATCCATCTAAGCCAGGCACCAAGACATATGTACTACATCTGTAACCTACCAAGCTAAAGTCAAATTGTACATTTTAGCCCCAAATTCACTGGTTCAGCAACACACTGTCCTTAGATGTGCATTATTTTGTAACCCCTTCAGGACCAGTCCATTTTAGGTTGTTTTTGTTTAGCATTCTTTCCATAACGCCTTTCAAGAGCCATACATTTTATATTATTTATTCAACATAGTAGGATGAGGGCTTGCTTTTATGTGGGAAAAAGTGTACTTCTCAATGAAACCTTTTACCATTCCATATAATGCACTGGGAAGCCAGAAACAAATTGTTTGTGGGGTGTAGTTGGGAAAATATGCAGTTGCACAACTTTTGTAGTACAAGTGACATTATGGGCCACATGTATGAAAACTGTCTAGGTCTAAAACTCACTTTGTTGCCCAAAGAAACCAATCAGAGCTCCCGTCTCAATTCATATAGTGCTCTGGAAAAATGAGAGGGGTGCTCTGATTGGTTTCTATGGGCAAGAAAGTGAGTTTTAGACCGAGACAGTTTTCATACATGTGGCCCAAAAACTGTCGCAGCCCTGTTCTCTAGATTTATAATCAGGTGCACTTCAAAATTAGGCACATTATCAGGCGCCCGTGGCACTTTGTAATGCGCCTTAGATCGGGGACCTTATGGAGGCGTGTTGCACCACACCCATATAATTATACACATTTATGATGGGATAACGGCATTATTGGGCGCTTTACTGCTAGAAGAGGTAGACCAAGTTACAAGTGGTTTACCTGAGCTAAAAGGGCTTGTATCACTACATTGATTCATTTTACCTCAGTCCTGTTTTCTTGGTTTCACTTTGAATTCAGGTGCGTGTTTATTGGCTTCCACTAGGCTGCAGTAGAAGCCAGGTCTGTAGCTATAGCAACCAGTGCTGGCAGCCAATCAGGATAGATCAAACAGGTCTGTAGCTATAGTGACCTGAGGAGCTAATACAGCCCATACAAGAGGGGATATCTCAGAATAGGTAGGACACTGTTAACGAACACATATTGCAAAGTCACTTGTTTTTGCAAGATCTTTAACATAAAAAGCAATCCCTGTAGTGAGACAACCCCTTTAAGTTGTCGTTTTGGAGCTAGAAAGCGCCTTATCTATGACCCACAGTAGAAAAGGTTCATAAATTCAGGCGCATTCTACATTACTAACTAACGCAATAAAATTGATGCCTGGGCACCAAAATTCATACATGTCGCACTATATTTCATTATTTTGCAGAGCGATAAAATTTGCAGAGTGATGTAATCTTTTTAAATAATTTTCAGCGCCATTTTCTGAGACAAATAACTTTAATTTTTCCACTGTAGGTGGAGAAGGCTTAGTTTTTATTGGTACCATCTTAAAGTACATGCAACATTTTAAGCACTTTTGTTTCCATCTTTTCAGGGAGACAAATTGACTGAAAACCATCAATTCTGGCTTTGTTTTTGTTTTGTTTTTAAGGCATTCACTGTGCAGGATAAATAACATGATATTGTGACTTTTAATATGTAGCAATATAAATGATGTAAACCTTTTATGTTTATTTTGTATATCATCAATGGGACAATGTTTTTTTATTGTTAATATTTGTATTTTTACTTCTTTTGACTGTTATATTAGTAAAAACTTTTTTTTTTTTTTTACTTAGCTTCAGCAATTTTTATCCCCACTAGGAGCAAGTGAATGCTTGCAATGGGGTTATTTGACTGCAGCACCTAAGTAGTTAAATGGCCAGGTTCAGAGTTTCATCTGATCCTAGCTGCTGACAGCAGGTGTCGGCTGTAAATACCAGTAGACCTGTCAGGGCTAGGCGGCGCTCAGCCTGCAGGGAGCAACGTTCTGCAGCAGCTGATCAGTGACCCCATACTGATAGACAGTCTGCTGGCAGCTCCATGAGTGACAGAGGTCCAGCCATTCCGGACAGGGGGCGTGTTGCACCAGCCAATGGGAGGACCCGGAGGCTGCTCCAATCAGCTGCAGGGGCGGTATCCGGGAATCACATTTAAACTCCCTGAAGGCTGGGTGCTGCGCCTTTGATATTTCCTGGCTGCCTTGTTCCCTTGAGTTTTGTACTGTGCTGTTATCTTGTGTACCAGACCCCGGCTTGTTTACTTACCTTGGCTTGTCATCTGATTTTGTACCTCGCTCCCGTTTGGATTTTGACCCCGGCTTGTTTACATTTTTCCCTGTGGTTCTATTTGTGGCTACGTTTCTTATTTGGTATTGACCCGGACTGTCTGACCTTTCTTCCTCCTGACGGCCCCAGCACTCTAGCAGCGCAGGGACTGTCGCCCAGTTGGCATCTGCCGCCTAGGGCAGCACGTCAAGTAGGCAGGGACAGTGGGCTGGGTTCCAGTTAGGGCTCACTGTACCCCCCTTGACGTGACAGGACCCCTGCCGAATATGGAGCAGGCTCATCGTGTGAGTCTGCTCTATAAACCCTTAGCGTTTTTTTGATCAGATTTAGGATTTCTTTTATATCAAGAACGCAGAGGCAATCGAATCCTAAACAGATCCAACATGTATTCAACACACAGGTGCGTGTTTGGATGCGTGTTGGATGCCGCAGGATCACACCCTATAGTTTTAAATAGGGCTCCTGCTGCATCTTTTGAACCAAGAATTAACATGTAAATTATTGGAATGGATCCGAAAGACGCAATGAGACACGCATCGGCGATCACTCGTGTGAACGCGGATACGTGTTTCAAACTAAAAGCAATGTAAATCACATTGCACATTATTGGATGTGGGTTTGGGTCCGTTTAGGGTCCGACAGATGGATCCAAACACGTATCTAAAAATGTATGTCCATATGGACTCAACACGCCGTGTGAACATACCCTTAAGAGCAGAATTATGTAAAGTGATGTCATATTGCGTGAAGGGTTTAAAATACCACATAATAATATAGTGTGGATTAAACACAGTTACAGGAAAAATACTCAACAATTACATCCAGTGACTACTTTTTCTTTTTCCTCTTCTCCATTCAGCCCAGACTATAAACACTTCTTCCAGACACAACATGTATCTGCAGAGTGTGTCCTCCAGACATCTTAGATTTCTTACTTTTTTATCATCCTCTGCTACTTCTCAACACAAACTTCCCATCCTGTTGCCTCTCTTACTATTTAATAGTGTTCTACCTAATACTGTGCCTGTTGTTATGCCAAGTACCATTAAATACTGTACCACAGTGTCACGGGTGACCCTGCGACCCTCAACCTGAGTCGCAGGCGCACCCGTGCCTCCCAGTCTGTTGGCGGCGCTGCCCGCATGTCAGGCAGTGGACGCGCTTGCTCCGGCGGCCGTGTCCCGGCTAACTTACCCGTCCTCGCTCCCGCGGCTTCTACTGTCCCCCGGCGTGCGTGTCCCCGCTGCCTAGGGCGCGCGCGTTGGTCTTTTAAATTTTTAAAAAAAGGGCCAGCCACAGGTAATTGGGCTATTCCCCGGACCGCTCCCCTTTATTTAACCCTGCCTTTTCCCGATCCCCCTTGCCGGATTTTTTGGGCCCATTGCCTATTGAAAAAGCGTTCCAAAGTCTTGTTTTGTTTTCCCGTGTACCGTACCATTTGCCCCCATCCGTAAAACCACGAATCTTCCCGGGCCGGCCCTGCCCTTTCCCTTTGCCTTTCCCCCCGACCACAAACCCTTGGCCCCCCTCCCCAAACCCAAACCTCCTGCCCCCTGACAAAACGAGCCTGCCTCCCGTTTTTGAAACCCAAACCCCTGGGGCCTGCCCCCGCAAGAAACCCACGTCAAGGGTAGCGACCTGGTAGATCCCCCCCCGCAGCAAGTCCATCCCGCTATGCGGCGGGCTCTGCTGAAAACCTGGGACCTACTTAGTTTCCGCTCCCTTGTGGCTTCCCGCCTTTGGGTTGCGGTAGCCCAGAGGATCCACTACCCCCAAAACCAGGACCCCAAGCATAAAATTTAAATCATGCATTTAACCCTCGGAAATATTGGTTTCCCACATATATCTAGTCCTCTCAAAAAAGTGTACCCAGAAAACAGTGCTCCTTAACTAATAATGCTCCAATACAGTTGAATGGGACATCAAAACTTCTCTGCAAACTGATTCTATTTTTTTTCCCTTACAAAATACAAAAAAAAATCCCCCCTAAGGAAAAAACACACTTGAGGTGTGAAAATTCATCGCTCCCTTTTAAATTAAATTTTTGTGTAATTAATAAATAATTCATTTGCATTATTTCCCTATGGTAACAAATTGATTTTAAATAAAAAAATTTTTTCCTTTAAAAATTTAAAGGGTAGGGCTGAAAATGATTAACTGGAAACAGTTCTGTTAAAAAAACCCGGTAGAAAATTTAAGCGATTTTAAACCCCCATTGCTTTTGCTTATGTTTTCGGGGCATTTTAAAGTTTTGTTGCAAAACCCTTTCCCCTTCTTATAAGGTTTGGCAACATTGCATTAGTTTCCCCCGTCTCCGGCTCCATTTGGGGGAAACCCCAGTAATTTTGAAAGGAGTGTGGTCAGGGAAAACTTTTTGGGTTGGGGCAATTCCCATTCTTCCCTAAAACTGAGATTTCAACCAAGGAAAAAGGGTGTGTTGTGCAAAGGGGCCCAAGAGCGGAGCATTCTGACCGTGTGTAAGAAAGCTACTAGCATTTGAAAGGGGGTAAACCCAAGTGGGGGCCGGGGCTGCAAAGGAGAGAAGATAAAGAAAAGATATGGCTGCAGGGAGAAAATGAACTTCCCTGCGGGACTGTAAATTTGGTACATGGTTTAAAAAGGGGTTTTTAAAAAAGGGAGCAGGGGGCCCTCGGTGAGAGTGGCAAGTTTTTGCAGTTGTAGGGGCCTTTCCCAAAAGAAGTGGTTAGAGAAACCCGGTTTGTCGGGGCTTTGTTAGTGAGTGTAATTTGGTGCAAAAGGGAAAAACCTGTGTTTTTTGGGGGGAATGGGCCCTACTTCCTGACAAAAACCCGCAATTTTTAAGTTTTACCCCCTGTTTTGTCTTGCTTATTGAATTGCATTTTTATGTTTCCCTTTTTTCCCCAAACTTAAGGTTTTTCTTGAAAATTTTATTCAAAACTTTTGGCAATTTTTTTGGGACTGCAGTTTTTAGTTTTAAGGCCAAAAGAAGACAGACACCCCATCCATTTTCAATTTTTTTTGCTTTTAGTGTTGTTCCAAGGAAGGGCAAAAAACCCCCCATGAGGAAAAAACCAATTGTCATTATTTTAGAAAAAAAAAATTCCTTTCCCTGACCCAATCTGGAAAATAAACAATAAATTTTGGATAAACCCGCCCCTTCCCCAAAAATTTCTGGGTAAATATAACTTTTTATTTTATTGCACTCTAAAAATGAACTCTTTTTGAATTCTTTTAAAAAATTCACCATGCCCGTTCCTCGAAGATTTTCCAGCCCTCACCTGCTCTTACAGTAAAAAATTTCCCTTTCCCTATTTTTATTTAGAAACATTTTTTTTCCTTTCAAGATAGGGGGATGCCCCCTTTGTTCTAAAAAACAGTCCGGGGAAATAAATAAAATTTTTGGGATAGATTTTTTTATATTGACCTTTGATAAAATTTAACATTTTTATTATGCCCCCCTAAAGCCGTTTTTTCTCTAGACTAAAAAACCCTAATTTCCCTAATCTTTCGGGGTTATGGCAGTCCCCCCAGTCCTTTTATTATTTTTGTTGCCCGCCTTTAAACCTGTTAAAGGGTTCTACAATGTCTTTCCTTTTGCACTGGTCCCCAAAACTGAAATTTAAAACAAACAAAATTTTTGGAACATTTTTTTTAAATATATTTTGGTGAAAATTAAAAATTATATATTAAAAAAAAAACTGTAAGTCCATTTTTTTAAGGGTTTTTTTTTACCGACCCACTAATAAACCACCCTTAAAAAAGTAACAATGTGAAAAAAATTTTAAGGAAATTTCAAATTTTAACTGTTTCTTTTTCATATATACAAAAAACTCCCTTGAGCAAATTGTATAAAGATTGTTCAGTCTGAAGTAACAAAACACCATTTTTAAAATTATGGCATCCCCCTCAAAAGGAAAAAATTTTTGGGCCCATAAAAAGTAAATTACCCCTCTATTGTTTTGTTTTACTTACAGATTGGGTTTTCATTTGCAAAGATTAAATATTTTACTGTGGAATCCTTTTTAAACCCAAAGATGGGTTAATGAATATATTAAAGGAAAATGGGTCGAAAAATATTGCCCCATGGGGTACCCAACTATTAACAGGGATCCATTTTGAGTACTTTAGTACCTTGATCATAAACCTTTGCTTTCTCTCCCTGAACCAGTTACTTACCCATTTTCCCCCATTTTCCCCCCCAGCCCCCAAGCATTCTCTTTTTTACTTATAACCTTTTAGGGGGGCCCCAGAAATCAAAGGGCTTAGAAAAAATCAAGATATATAACTTTCAAGGGTTCTCACCCCTTTCCAAGTCTAGAACAAAACCTCATCATAGAAGCTGATGAGATTATTTTGGGACAGGCCCCGTTTATTCAAAAACCCCAAATCCCGGGAAACGGTGTTTTTAATTTTTTTTCAGTGAATAGTCCAGGAAAACCCAAACAGAATTTTAAAATTTCTGGCCTACGGGTTTCCCAAAGGATCATTTTTAATAAATTCTTATTTGAAAAATTTTGCACCACTTTTTTTCTATTGCCAACCCTTTTGGGGGACATCCCCCTTTGGGGGCCCCGGGGAAACCGGTAGTGGACCCCTCTAGACCCCCGAAAAGCGTTTGCAATAGCCCCCCAGGGAGGGGGAATCAAAGAAGGTCCCATTTTTTCACCAAGCCCGCTGAAAAGGGGGGGGAGTCTCCCCGGTTCGCTCCCCCCCTGCCCCTGACTTGCTTGCAGAGGAAAGCTGAGGTGTAGCAGGGTACAAAAATCTTTAAATAAAGGCTAAATGTGGGGGGACAGGCAGGAAGGTCGGACAGGGGGAAAGGGTTGTGGTCGAGGGGCAGGCAAAGGGAAACGGAACACTTTTTAAAACGGGAACAAGATTCGGGAACGATTTTCATTTAGGCTAAATGGCACTAAAATCCCAACGGTAACCGGGAAAAGGGGCAGGCTTAACAAAAGGGGCAGCGCCGGGCAATACGAATTACCCGGTGCGCGGGCCCTTTTAAAATTTTTAACACTCCCGGGGCCCCCGCAGGGCCCAAAGGGAGGGGGCCCCCGGGCACGCCCCGGGGGGACAGAGACTTGAAAGCGGGGAGCGGGGCCCGGGAAAATTGGAAGGGGACAGGCAGGGGAACTAGCCCGTCTCGACCCACATGTGTGGGGGTTGGCCCCGGGCCGGCAGGGGGGCATGGATCGCCTGGGGAAACCCGGGAAAAGGGGTTTGGGCCAGGGGCACCGAGACAGTCCCCCCCCCCCCCTTTGGCCCCCCCTTTTTTGGGCCCCTAAAAGGGGAATTTCCCGGATTACTTTTTTGGTCCAGAATATTGTCCTCTGGCCCCGGGGGGACCTCTTTTCCCGGGGCCCAAACCCCCTTCCAGTCGATGGGGAAAATTTCGCTTCCTGGTCCCTTTAAAGGGCCCAAAACCCCCTCTTTAGTAAAGATTGTTGGGGGGCATCTCTACCCGGAGTCGAAGGGGGACTTTTCCGGAGAAAACGATTCGGACCCCCGGCTTTAAGAGGGAGACGTGGAAGGAGGTTTTAGGACATCATCGTGGGGGAAAAACAAAGTTGTAGGCCCCTGGGTTAAAACCCCCCCTTTAGAATCGAATGGCCCAGGAACCCGGGGGCCCGTTTAAGCTGGGGATCTTTTTGGCGGGGTGTACTTCGCTGATAAACCACACCTTGTCTTTCCCGGGGGGAGTAGACTGGGGAAAGGGCCCTTTTCCCCTTTTTTCCCGCTTGCCTCTTTAGGGGCAGGGCCTGTTGGGAGAGACACGTTCTGATCCCATATGGGCCCTTAGGGCGCGGAAACCCGTCCTTCACGGCCCGGACTTTTTAGAGGGGCACCAAAATTTGGGCAGGGGTGGGGGCGGGAAGGGTTTTCCTTTAAACCCTTTAAAATGGGGCAACCCAGCAGGGCTCCGGGGTCCAAGGAATTATACGGAAAATTTGGCCCAAATAACAGATTGCCCAATTTGTCTTGACTGCCCAAACGAAATGGCCCTAGGGAGTTTTCCTATTACCTGATTAACCCCCACAAACTTGTCAATTGGTCTGTGGTTGGGATGGGCCGGGGGGAAGTCCCAAATTTAAACCCGTAGCTGGGCCAAAAGGGACGCCGAACTTAGACACGAATTGGACTCCACGGGCCGAGACAAAAATTCAGAGGAAGTCCTTTCAAGGGGGGAAAAAGTGCTGGGAAAAACAGGCTGGCAAAATGAAGCAGGGAAAGGGGGACCCGGCAAGAGGAACAAAATGGGCCATCTTTGGGGGAACCAAAACATGACTACCCACAAACCACGGTTATTACTGGAAGGTTTAAGGGGGAAAATCCGTGTAAAAATCCATAGCCAAAAATGGGTCCCCAAAGGGGGTTGGGGGTTGGAGGGCTGAAACAAAACCCCCCGGCTTTTTACGGGGGAGACTTGTTCCCGGGGGACAGGAAAATGCAAGAAAGCCAAAGAATGCCCAAAACATTTTTTTGTTGGGGGTTCAGGACCAAAAAAAGGAAAAAAGAGAGAAACAGGGAGCAAGACTTTTGTACCCCTTTGGGTTTCCAAACCCTTTTTGAGGCAATGGGCCCCCCAAAAAAGTATCCCCTCTGCGGGGAAAATTTAAATCTTTTTGGGCCCCGGGGGGAATTTTTCGAAGAAACTACCCGGGGCGGGGGGGAGATTAGGCCCCTTTTGGGAGGGATGATGTGCCCTGGTGCAGGTTCATCCCCCATCACGGGCCCGAAACCCGGGGAGAGCATCCGCCTTGACATTCTTTTCAGCTGGGCGAAAGGAATGGGGAAAATCAAAACCCGGGGAAAAGAAAAAAATGACAAGCGGGGCCCGTCGGGGATTTACTGTTGGGCCGTCTGCAGGTAAAAGGAGATTTTGTGGTTTGGTTTTACACAAATTTACCGGGTGGAAAGAGCCCTTCGAGGAGATAGCGCCATTCCCCCAAAGACGCTTGAAAGGCCCCGTAATTCCGGGGCACCAAAGGAGTTTGTTTCCCCTCTGCGGGCCCAGAAGGTTTTGGGGAAAAAAAAACCCCCATAAAGGGGTCTTGCCCCTTTGGGGGCCCCTTTTTTTTATCAACCCCCCCGACCCCCCCCGGGAGGCGTCGGCCCTATAAAGAACGGTTTTTCCCCCGTATCTAAACCTGGAGAACGGGGGCAGAGGCAAAGGCCGACTTCAACTTTTGAAAAGGCTTCTTCGCCAAAAGCCCGGGCCCGGTTTCGGATTTTGCATTCTTTTGGTTAAACGCCAAATAGGGGATACCAGCGAGGGAAATATGGGTTTAAAATTAAAATAACTGGGGAAACCCAAAGGGGCCTTTGTATGGGTCGGGGACCCCAAGGCGTGGCCCCTGTAGAAAAGGAGCAAATTTTGCGGGGGGGCCCTTTTTCAGGCCTTGGGCCCGAATGAAAGCAGGGGAGGGTTTGGAAAAACTTTTCTGATGAAATAGGCACTTTTTTAGGCCCGGCATTTGAGGGCCCGGAAAATTTTTCAGGCCTGGGAGAGAACACCAGGAAGTTTACCAGTTAAAACGAACTACACATGTTTTACAGGAATCCCAGAATTTGTCGTTGACAAATTCTTGGAAAAACGGCAAAATGCATTGCAGAAATCGAAGGGCCCGACAAAGGGACTCCTGATCCAAATTTTCCCAGTAGAAGGGTATGGTCAAAAGGAAAGGGGGGCCCTTTCTCTCACCTTGGGAGCCCCCCCCACTTTGGGCCAGTTGCGGGGATTTTCCCGAACCCCCTTTAGGAAAAAAAGTGGGCAGCCCAGCGGAAATGTTCGGGGTGGCACAATTTGAGGCATAGGTTTTCCCCTTTACGCCGGGGGGGGTCAGGGTCTGTGGGGTCAAGTGAGCTCTGTCCCCCCTTTCATGGGTTCCTCAGTAGCAGGCCAGAAGGACAACTGTGGTGGCCTCTGGAATCAGGGGTAGGTGGGGGAAACTGTCACCCCTTGGGATTTTTGTTCCGGGTGAAGCTCTTCTCGCCATTTTAGAAAAGCTGATATCGATCCCCGGGGACCAAAGCATTAGGTAACCAAGGAGGGAAGGGGGATCACGGGAAGAAAGGGGATCCTTGATTGGCGGGAGAGGCCTTTTTTGAAGGTGGGGCTTTAAAACCGCATCTTCCATGGCCCGTTTCGAGGGGCCCGGGTGCGGGAACTTACCACTAATTTGCCCAACCCAGGGTTTTAAACCCTTTACCCTAGATAATTTAAAGGGGGTTTCAGCCAAGAAGGGTCTGGCGGGCCTCAAACTTTTCCCCGGGGAAATCGGTGAGTAAGGCGGGAGGGTAGGGCCGTTTTACCCGAAACTTTTCCCCGAAAAAAGGCAAAACCCGAAAGGGTTTTTCGACCTTTCCCTAGGGGAAATTTGGTTTCCCCCCTTAAAAAAATTTTTAAAGTGCAGGGAACATTGGGGGATGAAAACCCCTTTCCCGAAAACCTTTTGGGGGTCCCCCTCGAACTTAAAAGGCAAAAGACAAAAGGGGCCTTGGACCAAACAAAGGTGCGGGAAACCGGGGAAAGGGAACAGCGGAAGCCACAGGACGGGTCGTTGTTTGCTGGGTGGCCAGGCACTGCTGCATCATGGCGGAGAGATGGCTGAGTTGCTGGGCCTGCTGTGCGATCTTCTGGGATTGCTGTGCCACGATGGTGGTTAGGTCAGCGGATCTTACTGTCACGGGCAACGGTAGTGGATCCTCTGGACAACCGCAAGCAATGGCAATAGCCACGCCAGGGAGCAGAATCTAAGTAGGTCCAGGTTTTCACCAGAGCCTGCCACAAAGCGGGATGGACTTGCTGTGGCGGGAGTCTACCAGGTCGCTACCCCTGTCGTGACTTGCTTGCGGAGGCAGCCGAGGTGTAGTGTGGTACAAAATCGTAAGGCAAGCTCATAGTCGGGGACAGGCAGGAAGGTCAGGACAGGCGATAAATGGTACGGTACACAGTAAACGGAACAAGACTTCAGAAACGCTTTCTCAGTAGGCTAAATGGCACTAAAGATACGGCAGGGTAACCAGGAAGAGGCAGGCTTAAATAGCGAATTACCACTGCACTGGCCCTTTAAATTTAACACTGACCGCATGCGCCGAGAGACAGAGACTGCAACAGGAGCGTGGCCGGGTAAGTGTGCAGGGGCACAGGCAGGGGAACGAGCGCGCCCCCGACCTGACATGCGGGTCGCGGCGCCGGCCGGCAGCGGGGCACGGATGCGCCCGCGACCCGGCATGAGGGTCACAGGGGCATCTGTGACAGTTATTATATAGTCCATAAATATTAAAAATAAGGACCTGTCTATCACTTAACTTACCGGTAAGTCCCTTATGACACGGGGGTGTATACAATCAGGAGCCAGTGATTTGTTAATTTAAATCTTCTTAAGACGGAGCTACACTTCTTCCTGGGTTAGACAAGAAATATTTAAAGTGGAGTTAACTTCATCCCTCTGGCGTTCATCATGAAGGTCATTTACTTCACTAAATCCGGTGGAGAATTTTTTTTTAATAGGTTTAGTTTCTCCTCATCGCCCTCTACAATACCTTCCTCATTACTTTACAGAGACAACATTTTCCTTTTTAATCTTTTTATGATGTATATAATTACAACATATTTTTGGGTTAATATTACTCTCTTGTGCAATATGCCTCTATGTCTTCATCTTCACATATTTTATTTTTTTCTTTATAGCTTTTAGTGCCTCTTCACTGCCCCCCTGTTTAAGAGTTTAAATGCTTTCTTTTGTTACTTATTGCTTCCTTTACAATTCCTTTGTTGATCCACATTGTTTTTTTCCTATTTCTAATCATTTTATTTCCATGAGGTATGTACTGTACCTCTCATGGTGGGCGCTTAAGATGCTTTTAAAAATCTCCCATTTATCATCTATTTTTGTTATTTTTAAGACATTGTTCCAATCAATGCAGTTTTCGGGTCTCTCTAAGCAGATTGAAATTAGCAGTTCTAAAATTCAATGTTTATGTGGCTTCAAAAGGGCCTTTCCTCTGGTCGGCTCCTGCACCAGTTGGGAAAGGTAATTATCTTTAGTTATTGACAAAAACCTGTTTCCTTTATGAGAGCTACAGGTTCCAGTTTCACAATTTATGTCTATATAGTTGAGCATTACTACCTATGTACTTAAATGGGGTGCCCCCATGCCAGAGTTAGGAATTGGTAGGGAAGTGCTGGAAAAGTCTAAGATGTTTGTGCATTAAATTATGCAGGGATGAGTTATATCCAGGAGAAGTCGTCGTGGCGGTCTGGGTCACATGAAGAAGAAAAGGGAAAAAACAACTCAGAGAACGACTCATCAGAGAAGACATTTCCTATGAATCCCTGATGACAGGGGTTATTTTGCTTCTATATTGGATTGGTGCTGTATACATTGTAATGTGGTGATAGCCCAAGTTGGTGTCTGACCACTCTGTGTTCTCTATATGGCGGTGTTGTAGGTTATAACTTTATCGATGATTTATTTATTTGTTCCTATGAGTGATTGTGTTGGTTGGAGAGCCAAGTGTACAGCTCTACCCAGTGGTCTATGATGCTGTTAAGATGGCCCTGTCATTGTGTGCTGCTGTTGTTGCTTATTGAAAACAGATTTTCCTTAGAAATCAACACTTTCTCCCATACTCCAAAACAATAATAACTATAATAAGGCATCAAAGTCTCTGAAAATATTAGCTTTTTTGTAACAGTTCCCCTTTCTGATAACACAGATGCAATACACGTGTCAGTAGAAAGTCTCCTCTTGCATGCATAGTGTAGCCAAAACAGGCCTCTATGTAAGGTTGCATTGCTCCCTTCAGTCTGTCCAACCACATTTAATAGTTTTGCTATGCTGTTATCAAATGCTATTTGATAAGGACAGAGAGCAGATAGATTGGAACGTCCTGGATTTTCTCACCATGCTTTTCATAGAACCAAAGCCAGCTTCAGACTCACACTTCTTGGTTAGGCTGCAGGTGGTTTTATAGTAGTGATTGACATATCAGCTCTGCTATTTGTAGCTATTCCTGTTACAGTGACATGAGTGCAAAAGGTTTATCTGTAGTGTCCAAAGCTACAGAGCTCTCAGGGTTTAAACTTGTCATTAGGTAAGTTAAACAAGCTCCTGTGCTAGACATAAGACAGTTTGGATCAATTAAATAAGATAAAGAGCAGGGAGAGGTGGTTGGTAACCAAGAGAAGCTTGTGTACACTAGCAAAAGATAAAATATTTTTAATCTCCTGAACAAAGCAAAATCAAAACAACAAAGTGTTTGGTAACAGTCTTCATTAACCTTTCCCTACATGTTAAAAGCTAATGATTGTGTTGAGAACCCTTTTAAGGCAGTTTTATTTTTTTTTTAAAAGAAAACCCGGTTTTTAAAAACCCTTTTTTAAAACCTACAAGAAATTAAAATAAAAGTACCCCATTAAACCACTTTTAACACTTTTGCAGCATAAAAAAACGATTTATGAGTTTCAGCATGCATTTGAAATTTGAAAGTTTGAAAACCCCGGGTCACTCCTTTTTGTGTGATCATTTCCCAACAGTGACCAAACTGGAAAAACCACAACGGGCCCAATGTAGGTAAATTTCCTTTCCAAAAACATGACAACAGGGGGATGGTCGGGATAATAATGAGATTTTCCCTTTTATAAACCCTTGTAAGAAGGGGTGAAAACCAAAAATGCGACAATTCTTTTTTTCCAGAAGCCCCCATTTTTCAAAGGTTTAAGTTTCCCTTCGCTGGGTAAATAAATTGGGAGGGGAAATTGGAAACCCCCGTTTTTTATTTGGGGGGTTTCGGGGCTGACTTTTTTTTTTCCTTTTTCCAACCCGGACCCAATTTATCCTCCAAACATGCCCAAAGGCCCACATTTTCCCTTTTTTTCTAATACATGCTTTTAAAAATGCAAATTAAAAGCTTTTTCGCACATTTATTTTTTTTTTTCCATTTTTTTTCTGTGATACCTAATCCTTTTTTAATAAATAATTTTTTTTACATTTTTGTTTAATGATATCAGGAAAAAAAGTAAAAGTTAAAAAAATTAAAAATACTTGAAGCGATGTTTTCCTAAAATAAATGGCACAGGGCATACGTGTTAGTCAGGAGGCCAGTGCTTCCATAACATGGCTGTTTGTCACCCTTACCAAAGAAAATTTCATACTACTATGTAACTTGTGATGTTCAATTATGGGAGGGCAGTGTGCATCAGCCTTCAAAATAGGGTGCATGCACAGGTAGGTGCCGGTTTATCCAAGCAGCAACCAATATACCCAATGAAGCCGGAAGGGATGATGTTCCGACAGGAGGGGCAATGGACTATAGATCTTAACCATAGGTGTCAAACTGCGGCCCTCCAGCTGTTGGGAAACTATAACTCCCATCATTCATTTGTATAATCTATAACAGTGGGCATGATGGGAGTTGTAGTTTTCCAAAAGCTGGAGTGCCGCAGTTTGACACCCCTGATCTAAACGGATCATCATCACTTCTGGCTCTACAAGCAATAGCAAATTTAAAAAAGCATGTATAATCTTATCCACATGTACTATAAATACTGTTTATGCAATAGAGAACTTAGTGGATCAATTAAAAAAATTAACCAGACAACCCCTTAAAAGGGGTTTTACCACAATGACAGTTCATGTCGTGCTTGTCCTCTCTTCAGCATTCAGTGTCTTCAGAAGGGGCCATGTATAATTTGTTTGAACGGCATAGCATGTGATCTAGCAGGCTTGATCTATTATCTATTTGCCAATGTACTATAGATTAGAGGTGCTCACATCAAACAATGTATAGAGAAGATTAGACAGATTACATCACTACCTTACAAAACATATACAGGGCAGCAGTAGAATGACAGCACCTGGGGTTGAACACTAGCTCAGCCGTGAGTGTATGTTATTTACTAGGCAGGGAATAAACTAAAAGTAACTGCCTGAGAGGAGATGTAATGTATGAACATGTGTGACCAGAACTGAGGAGCTCTCTGCACTGCTCAGATCCCGTAGAGATGAGCTGTACATTATGGATCACCAAAGTGCCAACTACAACAAAAATGGTACAGAATTTTTAATAGTGATGGTGAAAATGTTTATTATTTAATAACTTCCAATAACTGTGTCAGGGAACTGTCAGGGACACACACAGAGACACAGACAAGTGAGGCCCTGACACTGGTCCCAGCCTCAGTCCCTGCCTTTTGGGGAACCCGGGTCCTTAATAGGTCGGCCCCAACCAGATGACTGATAACTGCACTGAGCCAAGTGAAAACACAGACAGAGACAAACAAACACAGAACAAGAAAACGTAGTCGGACAGGCCAAGTTAACAACAAACGGGCAGCGCAGTACAAATGGGGGAGAAAAAGAAAATAACCGGGAAACCAACAGAAAGTCAGAATGCACAGAAAGTCCAAAGAGAGTAAAGGCGAACTTACAGGGATGGAACCAATAATCGGGAAACAGGGGGCCCGGGGGTAAAGGGCACCCTTAAATAGGGAACCAGCAAAACACAAAAACAGAGATGATTGGGGGAAAGAACAAAAAACCAAAAAGGGGAAAAAAAACTGAAAATAAAGAGGAACACAGGTTAACGGGAAAAAGGTTTTTTGGAGGTTTTCCGGGCCCCGGGGTGTTGGTCAGGAACCCAATTAACATACAGGGGGGGGAAGACGCAATTCAATTCGCCCGAGCTCAAATTTGGGGGGTTTGGGTAAAGACCCACTGTTTGTATATAGTAATAACCAACAGAACCCGACACAAAATACAAAATCACTTCCATAAGCCAGTGGCCTCACCAAAAGTAGATATATAAAACTTATCCTTTAATAGATGCAGAAAAAATTATGAGCAAAACTACCAACTGCCAACTAAAACAAAAATGGTACAAAAATTTTTAATAGTGGTTTGGTGAAAATGTTTATTATTTAATAACTTCCAATAACTGTTTTTCGGGAACTGCGGGGACACACCAGAGAAAACAGAAAAGTGCCCCCTAAACCACGGGTTTCCCAAACCCTCGCCCCTCCCTTTTTGGGGGAAACCCCGGGCCCCTTTAATTGGGTTTCCGGGCCCCAACAGGGGAATGAAAACTGCACTGACCCAAAGTGAAAACACAGACAGAGCCCAAAAAACCCAAAAGAACAAAAAAGATTTCGGCCGGGCCCAAGGTTAGCAACAAAGGGAGTGTAGTAAAAAATCGTAAACCCAAAGAAAAAAACCCGGGTTTCCAAGCCGAAATTTCAGTTTGCAATGAAAGCCCCAAAGAGAATAAAGGGGGAACTAAAGGGATGGAAAACCAAATATAGCGGGCCCACATTTTGACAGGTAAAGGCATCCTTAAATTTGGGAAACCGGGCGAACACAAAAACAGAAAAGATTGGAGGAAAGAAACTTTTTACGATACTGGTGGGTAGGGCGGGGAGTCCAATGGAAAGGGCAAAGGGGACAAAAAACACAAGGAGGCAAGGGAAAGTTTTTGTTCGGGAAAACAGCGGGGAGAAGGCAAGGTTCCAAGGTGAGGAGTAGAGGAGAGGACGAGCGGAAAGGGCAGGTAAACCGGGGTTTGCAGGGTGGACTGCAAAGGAGAGGAACAAACGGGAAAGGTGATTCCAGGCGAGAGGACTGAAAGCAAAAGGCGGGAGCTGGACAAAATTTTCTAAAGCAGGAAGTAACAGGCTTGAAGGAGTTTAAAATGGACCTGGGACGGAAACGGAAAACAAGTGGCAACCAGCTGAGACACGATCCACCATTTTGACTGGGGGGCAAACTTAAGGGAAAACACGTAGCAAGTTCCACGGTATAGGGAGCTTCCTGAATTCCCTCCCACCTCAAGGCGGCCTCTGGACGAAACCTGATCGGTTTTTCCCCGGATGTCGAAAAAATTTGTCTTTTTAAATTTCGAGGAGAATTGATGTTACCAGGGTTTTCCCCAGTATTTTCTTTGGGCCCTTTAACCTTTGCCACTTAATGGGGGTTTTCAGCGGGTTCCTAAATTTTTCCCTCAGTCCGGTTTCGTTTCCACAAAAAAACTTTTCTTCCCCATCGATCTCCACCCATCGGGAAAGGGGGAGCAGGAACACGCCCCGGGAAAAGGGGGTTGGGGGGACACGGGGGTTTTTTAAAAGGGAGATACATAAAAATACAGGGTGGATCTTCATAGTGGGGGGAGTTTGGGCCGAACACCCAATTGGCCCTGATTACCCTTGATGATCTTTATGGCCCCACAAACTTCTGTCCCATTTTGGTGAAGGACTCTAAGTTTAAAATTTTTCTGGTAGACAGCCTTACCTTACCCCCCCACTTTAAAAGTTGGTGCTGGCCCTTCGACGTTTATCTCCCATTTTTTTGAAATTTTTTCTTGAGCCCCTCTCTAGTTTTTTCCTTCAATATTGCAAATTTTTGCTTTTGTTTTTAGAAAACCCTTTCCCTCGGCAGCTGGAATTTGGGGAAAAAAGGGGGAATCTGGGAAGTATGTTTGGGAAATGGTACCCAAAAATTTTTTGCAAAGAAAGGCGTTTGTTTGGTGGAGGCTTTTTTGGGGAGTTGTTGAAAAAAAAAAATTTCAGCCACAGGAAGTGATCAACCCGGGTCCCTTGAAAGGTTTGAAAAATTTTTAAGATCGCAGGTACTTTTTCCAGGGTCTGATTTTGCTTCAGCCCGTCCATTAGATTGTGGGGGGAAAGGCGGTTGTTTAAAAAAAATTTCAATGCCCAGTGCTGAGAAAAAAATCCAAAAAATTTTGGATGAAAACTGAAACCCCACGATCCGAGATCACTTCATCGGGAACTCCATGCAGGCGAAAAACATTTAAATTT
>JAODAL010036615.1:0-2500 GCA_025379985.1 Phyllomedusa bahiana | reverse complement strand
GTGCAGTCACAGATAATACAAGAGGCAAATTTCCTTTACCCCACATATCACCATTTTTACTGCTACCATAAAAATCCCAACCCCCTACCCAAAACCCCAAAATTTTCAATTAAAGCACTAAAATAAGGATCTTATTTTTCCCCCAAAACAGACCCCCAAAAAATTTTTACTATTTAGTAACGAATAAAACCCTTATACTAACTGAAAAAAGAAAAAAGTTTCAAAGACCAATATTAAACCCAATAAGACTACTATATATGGACCTGATTAAACTGCCAGAATATAACCACAAATTACCACCACATAGTGACTGAATAATACCCCTATACTATTACTGATCAGTATACAAAGATGAATAGTACCACCATATATAGTGACCATATAGTGGTATCAGTGTGCACGGGTGCTCTACAGAATGTATATTACCACCATACAGTCACCATATAGTGGTAGATACCAGTGTACACAGACTCTGCAGACATTTAATGATATAAGTGGCGTTTCTCTGACAAGTCATTGACTTTTCCTTTTATTCTGCATCCGGTCCAGACTGCCCCTCTCCTCTGTACAAACTTCCAAGAGGTGGCAGAGGGGTATAGGCCATAGCTTAGAGGCCCAGTATCCTAGAGGGGAGGAACAGAGAATTCACCCCCTGAAGATAGTGTTAAAGCTATGGCGTGTACCCCTCAGAATCATATTGCCAGGTAGGTAGACCTCATCAGATAGGTGGGGCAGGTCTCAGGTAGGTAGATTGGCCCTAGGTAGGCAGCAGTTAGACCCCAGTTAGGTAGGCAGCACTTAGGTAGGTAGGCTGTAGGTAGGCCCCATGTAGCTAGGCTATAAGTGGGGCCCACATAGGTAGGTAGGTAGGTAGGTAGGTAGGTAAACAGGCTATAGTGGGCCCTAAATAGGCAGGCAGGCTTTAGCAAGCCTATCTGGGGTCAATTTAGTCAGACAGAGTTAAGGCTGTAGGGGGCCCCAGATAGGCAAGAATTAGGTAGGCTATACAGATGTAGCAGAGTACAGCTTGACTGTGATATCACGGCTTTTTGTGTTATCTGCTCTGATCTATAAACAAAGGCCATTGAAAAGCATTGAAAAAGGTGAGATAACATTCTGTCCCATGATATCACGGTGCAATATCTGTTCTGTTTAGTTCTGCTACATCTGTTGGGTCCCCATATAGGCAGGCAGGGTTTAGGTAACTATAGGGCCCCATATAGGCAGTCAGGAAGGATTTAGGTCAAGTATAAGACTCCATATAGGCAGGTAGAATTTAGGTAGCTATAGTACCCCATATAGATAGTCAGAAAGGGTATAGAGGTCATGTAAATAGGAAGGCAGGATTTAGGTAGCTATAGGGATCCATATAGCAGGCACGGCTTAGGGTAGGCTATATGGGCCATATATATTCAGGCAGAGCTTAGGTAGTCTATAGGGGCCATATATTTAGGCAGGTAGGGCTTAGGGTAGTCTTTAGGGGCCATATATATAGGCAGGAAGGGCTTAGGGTAGTCTATATGGGCCATATATGTAGACAGGCAGGGCTTAGGTAGTCAATAGGGGCCATATATGTAGTCAGGCATGGCTTAGATAGTCTATAAGGGCCATATATGTAGCAGGCAGGGTTTATGGAAGACTTTGGGGCCATATATATAGGCAGGCAGGGCATAGGATAGGCTATATGAACCATATATATAGGCAGGCAGGACTTTGGTAGTCAATATTGGCCATGTATGTAGGCAGGCAGGACATAGGGTAGTTTATATAGGCTATAAATATATATAGACAAGTAGGGCTTTGGGTAGTCTATAGGGGCCATATATGTAGGCAGGCAGCGCTTAGGTAGTCTATAGGGGCCATATATGTAGACAGGTAGGGTTTAGGGTAGGCTATGGGGCCATATATATAGGCAGGCAGGGCATAGGGTAGACTATATGGACCATATATATAGGCAGGCAGGACTTTGGTAGTCTATATGGGCCATATATTTAGGCAGGCAGGGCATAGGCGAGGCTATATGGGCCATATATATAGGCATACAGGGCATAGGGTAGTCTATATGGCCATATATATAGGCAGGCAGGGCTTAGGTAGTCTATAGGGGCCATATATGTAGGCAGGCAGGGCTTAGGTAGTCTATAAGGGCCCTATATAAGCAGACAGGCTTCATTAATGTTAAAAAAATAAGAAATCACTTACTCACCTGTGCCACAGTCCCTCGATGCGACCAGCTCAGCTCCAAGGCAACCTGTGCTTGGTGTGGGCGGCACCCACATCAGCACTGTGGGCCGCCACCTGCTAGACTTAAGGCCTAACAGGCAGATTAGTAGGCTAACACTGGGCGATCCCTCCTTTGACCACTCGGGCCAGAGGGCCCGAGCGTTCAAAGATAGGAAGCTCCGGGCCCCGCAGTTCCGACCCACCGGCGGGTGCAGGAGCCGAACTACTGCTAGCTGCTACGGTCTGCTACCCCGGTAGTTATGCCCCTGAGTCCATG
>JAODAL010036614.1:0-41453 GCA_025379985.1 Phyllomedusa bahiana | reverse complement strand
AATGTCCCAGTAAAAACAAAAAATGGGGGTTGAAAGACCCCTTTTTTCCCCGGCATTTTTTAAAATCTGGGGTTATGCGGTTCGGGCCATCTGTTGGCCCAGGACAGGTATAGTCAAGGGTCCAGTGAAACTAAAATGGTGGTTGAAAGACTCCTTTTTCCGGCACTTTTTAAATCTGGGGGTTATGCAGGTTCGGGGCTCTTGCTGTGGCCCAGACAGGTATAGTCAATGTCCAGTGAAACTAAAATGTGGTTGAAAGACTCCTTTTTCCGGCACTTTTTAAATGTGCGGGTCATGCAGGTTTGGGCTCATGCTGTGGCCCAGGACAGGTATAGTCATGTCCAGTGAAACTAAAATGGTGGTTGAAAGACTCCTTTTTCCGGCACTTTTTTAAATGGGGGGGTCATGCAGGTTTGGGGCTCATGCTGTGGCCCAGGACAGGTATAGTCAATGTCCAGTGAAACTAAAAATGGTGGTCGAAAGACTCCTTTTTCCGGCACTTTTTAAATGTGGGGGTCATGCAGTTTGGGGCTCATGCTGTGGCCCAGGACAGGTATAGTCAATGTCCAGTGAAACTAAAATGGTGGTTGAAAGACTCCTTTTTCCGGCACTTTTAAATCTGGGGGGTCATGCAGGTTTGGGGCTCATGCTGCGTTCCAGGACAAGGATATTCAATGTCCAGTTCAAGTAAGATGATGGTTCAAATCATACTGCCTTCTGGCACTTTTTAATTTGTGGGTGATGCAGGTTTAAGGGTCATGCTGTGGTACAAGACAGGGATAGTGAGTGGTGTGTGGGTTTTTTTCAGTGGCTTTTATAACCTAAGTGTGTTGCCTAAGATGTAGCACGTATCCATTTGACTGTTGTGGATGTTAATTCCAGCTTCTCCAGCCCTGTTTGGGTGTAAGAATGAAGGTGTTGTTGCTCCCCCATAGACTTTAATGGTCATCGCTCATAATAGACTGCTCGCTATCGAAAAACCTTATCAATGGTGGCCGACTATCGACTATCGCCCGATCTCGATAGCCAACATAATCGCTCAACACTAGTCCCGAAGCGATTCGGACCGAAACTAATTTTGTTAGAAAATTTGGCGAAGTCTGCGAACCGAATTTTTGAGAAATTTAGAGAAATTGTCTAGTAAAGACAATATGCAAAAAGCTTGATGTCCCTGTTCATACAGTGGCACATATTATTCAGAAGTTTAAAATCTATTTGAATGCATCCAACATCCCTGCATGTGACCACAAGAGGAAAATTGATAAACTGAAAAGACAGATAATATTAATAGCACCCAATGAGCCCTGAAAAACTTCTAAAAGTTTCTAAGAGATCAGAGGTGAACTCCAAGGTCTAGGTACATCAGTGTCAGATCGCACCATCTGTCACTGTCTTTGTCAAAGTGGACTTAATGTATAAGGCTGCACCATGTTAGCCATAGAAAACAGTAGAATATTGAAGAAATCAGATTATTCTCTAAAAGGTATTGTCTAATGTCTTCACTCAAAGTTGACTCAATGGAAGACGATTGAGGAGGAAACCACTGTTGAAAGCAAATAATAAAAGACTGAAATTCGCCAAACTGAATATAGACAAGCCACAAAGCTTCAGGGAGAATGTCTCTTGGCAAGTAACTTTAGCTCTATGTTCACAATTGAAGCATACAAAGAAGTGACCAATGTACATACTGTGAAGCATGGAGGAGGCTAATTTATATTCTGTAGCTGCATTTGTCTTGCTTTTGTGCAGGATACAATAAAATCTCAAGACCATTAAGGATTCTAAAGCAAAATGTGTGGCCCAGTGTTGGAAAGCTAGGTCTCAATGAAAGATCCTCCAACAGGATAATGACTCAAAACACAGAGCTTACAACATCCAAGAATGGTTACATAAAAGCAAAGCATTGGACTATTCTGGAGTGGCTCATATGAGCCCTGATCAAAATCATATTGAACATCTGTGGAAGTAGCTGAAACATGCATTCTGAGAAGGCACCTTTAAACTAAAATAGGAAAACACCTATTGAGAGTAACAGAAATCATGCATTTGCAGTGATTGCCTCAAAAGGTCGTACAATCAAATATCAAGTTAAGGTTACTATTGTTTTTGTCCAGGCCAGTAGCATTATTTTTTTTTTTAATGGTTTCATTGATCCACAATTAAAAAGCAATGTCCGATTATCATTAGTTGATTTTCAATAAACTTAGATTTACTGTATACGCGTTCCAGTGTACCCATAGATAAATATTGATCCAGCGTTTGCATCGTAAAAACGGTGATAGCTTTATTAGTGTACTTCAGAAAAACAAGTGCATAAAAAGTAAAATGTTACCGTTAATATTACCATTTGAAACACATAAGTGTGGTATCGGTATAATTTTACCTTTCATAAACCTATATTTTTGAAGTACACTAATAAAGTTATCCCCATTTTTATGATGTAAGAGTTGGATCACAATTTATCTATGGATACACTGGAATGTATCATCTTCCTCCTGGATAGACTGTTTTCAAGATTAAGGATCATAATTATACTCCTTAACAGCTCTAATCTCGTGTTTTTTCTTTGACATTTTCACCTCCATGTGTTTACATGTGAAAGTCACTACTTCATTCACAAAAGGCTATCAACCAAAGCTGACCTGTGCACAGCTAGCACTCTACTGGTTGTTGAAACCATTAATCTAAGGGCCAACTGAATACATTAAAATTCATTAGAGTTATTTAGCTTAGAGAAAAGACAGCTTCGGGAGACATAATAAATATGTTTAAGTATATCAAAGGTCAATAAAGAGAACTCTCCCACGATCTATTTATACCCAGGACTGTATATTGAGCAAGAGGGCATCCTCTATGTCTTAAGGAAAGAAAGTTTCTACATAAACATAGAAAGGGATTCTTTATTGTAAGAGCAGTGACACTGTGGAACTCTCTGCCAGAAAGATCTGGATGCATTTCTAATGTGTAATAATGACTAGGATTTTGGAGAAGGGTCGTTGATCCAGAGATTTATCCTGATTGCCAGACTGGAATCGGGAAGGAATTTTTTCCCTAAAAAGAGGACAATTGGCTTCTACCTCATGGAGGTTTTTGCATTCCTTTGGCAACACGATAGCACAATAGGCTGAACTGGATGGACAACTTTATTTTTTGGCCTTACAAACTATGTTTTATGACCAGACATTAGTAAATTTCCATGCAGTATCCTTCTCTGTGAATAAGAACTGGAGCCTGAACACACACAGTATGTCTATATAAAGTCTACATATACTCCATCCATCACTCCATGTCTATATTTTCCTAGTTTTACCATACCATGCCAAGCTAAGTGACTTTTTGGTTAGGATGGTTGCCTTGCAATGCTAAGGTTCTTGGAAAACATCTGCTTAGAGTGATTTGTGTGGATTTTCTCCAAATACTCTGGTTCTCTCCACCACTCTTAAGACATACTGTTAACTTTGAAATCAAATTGTGAGCCCTATTGGGGCTGATGCAAATTATGAAAATCTCTATTGGTTTATATAAAAATCTGAAAACTGTTAGATACATAACTTAACATAATACCTGACTATTTGGCTTGTTGGATGCTTTGAGGTTTACAATATGCTTTAAACTGTAAGCTCCTAAGGTAAACCGGAAAGTGTCAAAATTCATTTGGGTTATTCAGAAATTCCTATAAAACACATTTGAAATTTTGTAATAAAATATAAATTTGAATATGATATGTAATCTGTATTATATTTTATGGAAATGATTCTGATCATGAAGATATTAGATGTTACAAGTCAAAGGACAAAGGAGACCCTCAGCCTCTAAATAAAGTTACATTCTGACCATTATAACTGCTGCCTGATTATGCTAAATAATTACTGGTAATTTAAAATAGAAATAGTCACAGCATTCACCAATCTTCTTTTTAGCTCTATATTGCATAGAAATCCAACAGCAAATGGACAGCAGAAATGATATAAGCTTAGGCCAATCTATGTGTAATGGGGGCTGACGCCCTTTCTAGATCCTCGGACACTGTGGGCTCAGAGCCGCCTTTGCAGCACATAATTCCTCCAGAACGTCTCCTCACGGCGGCCCCCGTGGATCTTAAACATCTACCTGCGGGGAAGACCTACGTCCGCCCTGCCATGCGGCTTCGTATTCTCGTAAGTCTCTTCAATTAATCTCTCACTATTATTGGTGGCCCACCCTCGCTCAAGATGTTAGAGATTTCGTCCTGGCCTGCACCTCCTGTGCCCGTAACAAAGTCCCTCGCCTCAGACCCGCGGGTCTGCTACTGCCTCTCCCGGTGCCAGAAAAACCTTGGTCCCATATAGCCATGGACTTCGTTACTGACCTTCCGGCCTCCTCGGGTAACACAGTCATTTGGGTGGTGACCGCTAGGTTCTCAAAAATGGCTCATTTTGTTCCTCTGCCCAGGTTACCCTCCTCTCATCAGTTGGCCCAACACTTTTTCCAGCACGTTTTTCTGCTACATGGGCTCCCATTGCATATCGTCTCTGATAGGGGGGTCCAGTTTGTGTCAAAATTCTGGCGGGCTCTGTGTGCTCAGTTGCCGGTTCAGCTGGACTTCTCGTCGGCATACCACCCTCAAACCAATGGGCAGGTCGAGAGGGTTAAACAAGTTTTGGGGACCTACCTGCGACATTTTTTATCTGCCCGTCAGGATATCTGGTCTGACCTCCTCCCTTGGGCGGAATTTTCGTACAATTCCTTAGACTCAGAGTCCGCTGGAGCCTCTCCCTTTTTTATTGTGTTTGGGCTACATCCCCGCCCGCCTCTCCCTCTGCCTACCTCGTGTCACGTTCCAGCCGTGGATGCCCAAGTACGGGACATCAAGTCACTCTGGCAAGTCACACGACAGGCCCTTCTACGGGCCTCCACTCGCACCAAAGTCCAGGCCGACAGGTACCGGAGACCTCCGCCCATATTTAAGCCGGGTGATAGGGTTTGGTTGTCTGCCAAGTACATCCGCTTCAAGGTGCCCAGTTACAAGTTGGGCCCTAAGTATTTGGGCCCTTTTGTGGTACTTCGGCAACTAAACCCGGTCTCCTACAAGCTCCGCTTGCCTCCAACTCTGCGTGTCCCAAACGCCTTCCATGTCTCTCTCCTCATGCCTGTGGTGCTGAATCACTTCTCCCGTGGATCTGTCTCGCCTTCTCCCGTGGCCGACTCTGATAACATCTTTGAGGTCAAGAAGGTGCTGGCGGAGAAGACAGTGAGGGGGAAGCGGTTCTTTCTTATTGACTGGAAGGGGTTCGGGCCGGAGGAGCGTTCGTGGGAACCTGAGGCCAACCTGTCACCTGACCTCCTCTCTAGGTTCCAAAAAAAGAGGGGGAGACCTAAGAGGGGGGGTACTGTAATGGAGGCTGGCTCGGGCGCCGCTGCCCCCCCGCGGCTGCCCCTGTGCCCGCAGAGGGACCGGCGCGGGTGCCGCAGCGGCCCGCGACCATCCCCCTGCTGCCCAGGTCCCGGCACCGGCTCACCTACCCGTCCGCGCTCTGGTGCACGCTGATCCTTTCTGTCCCGCCCGCCGCGCGCGTACCCGCTGCCTAGGGCACGCACGGGACGGCTGGTCTGGATTTAAAGGGCCAGCGTCCCGGTAATTGGTCTATTGCCAGGCGCTGGTCCTATTTAAGGGGTACGCCCCCAGCACTCTCTGCCAGTTCGTTGGTGTGCGTTACCTAGTCTAGAGAGTGTTGGAAGTCCTGTCTGATTACCCGTATACCAGTCCGTCCGCTACGTTTCCTGACCTTGCCAGTCTGCCGCCCGTCCTGACCTTCTGCCTGTCCCCGACTACGCCTCTGGATTATGATTCTGTACCACACATTACCCCGGCCGCCATCGCAAGCAAGTCACGTCAGGGGTAGCGACCTGGTAGCCTCACGCCGCAGCAAGTCCATCCCGCTTTGCGGCGGGCTCTGGGGAATACCGGGGGCTACTTAGACTCCGCTCCCTGGCATGGCTTACGTCATCATCGCTTGCGGTGGTCCAACGAATCCACCATACCCGTGACACTATGGCTGTTTTGTTTCACTTAATGCTTTCTCAAAGCATTGTGGGAGATTATGTCAATAAGATTTAAATCCCCCTTTGCCCCTGTTTTTTATAATTAAAATCATGTATTTTGCTTTTTAAATAATTACTGGCCCTTCTGCGAGGTAATCCAATCTCCAGTACAACAGGGTTTTGCTCTTTGTTACAACATGCCATGGTGAGACAGAGTTTGACTAAAATGGCAGTCAATGATTCTGCCACTCCAGTTATGGGGCTGACTGACAAAGCTAAGCAATCATGTACAGTAGTCCAACAAGTCACAATGGCCTTAGGATATAATATACATCGTAAAATGATCTTTTCTAGAACATGGTATGCTAAAACTACCATCATCATACAAAGTTACAGATTTTAGACCAACTGAACATTTGACTGGAAGATCCAACCAATTATGAACATTTTACTTATATTAGTGAAGAGCCTGCAGTGACTCTTGGTCTAGCAGTGCCGCTCTACAGTACAGTGTTATACTACATATCCTGTACTGCTCTTTATATGTGCCAGTTTGAGCTGCTCCTTTGGGCACCAAGTGAGTGCCCCCAATTTTCTTTTTTCCGGTACATTGTGTATAAAGTAAATGATCCAAAGAAGCCCATGCCCTGAGAAGAGAAAGTAATTCACAGTTTTCAACAGCTCTATCTAGCTTTAATATGTATTTACCTGCTTTATCTATCCTAGTTATCTGCTTATTTATCTTTAATCTTCATCTTGAATTTTGTTGGTTGACATTTTGGGGTTTTGGAACCAAATTACCAATTTTCTATGTTTTCAACATATAGAGCGACGTGTGTGAAAACTGTCTGGTTCTAAGACTTTCTTTGTTGCCCATAGAAACCAATCAGGGTTTCCTTTTCATTTCTTCAGAGCACTTAATGAAATGAAAGAAGAACTTTGATTGGTTGCTATGGGCAACAAGAAAAGTCTTAGATCAAGACAGTTTTCATACATGTCCCCCATAATGGTCACTCTGTTATCAATTAATATTGTATGTTGAGGGACCACTGTATTTGTCTCTTATGCTGATCATACAGTAAGTGCATGTGTTTTTAGGAATCTTAGGGAAGATTTATTAATAATGTCTAAGACTTAAGCAGTCAAAAATGTGCCAGATTTATTAAAATCTTTAATTATGTAAGGTTTAAACACGTCTGTCCAACTTTACATAATTTATTAGTTGGCTTAGTTTGTGCCATTATTAATATTATTTATTTTTGAGCGCCCTTAGTTTCAGGGCGTTGTTCATTTGAGGCAGGTATATAAATAACATTGGTCAAACAATTACAAAGTGACAATAAGTGACTAACAACTGGTACAGAGGGAGAGAGGGTCCTGCCCATGAGGGCTTGCAGTCTAGGAGAGAAGAGACAGGAGGTGAGGGGCAGACATGTATGTGGGGTGGAGTAGTGCAGCACTGTTAATGTTGGCAATCCAGAAGAGGTAGGTTTTCAGGTTACCTTTGAGGCTAGTGAGAGTGGGGGAGAGTCTGAGGTGTTGAGACAGGGAGTTCCAGAGTGTGGGGGAAGCACGGGAGAAGTCTTGGAGAAGGTTATGTGAAGAGCTGAGAAAAGGAAAGCAGAGAAGAAGATCCTGTGAGGAGCGGAGGCATCTAGAGATTAAGGCAGAGATGTGTGGATGGGAGAGGTTATGGAGAGCCTTGTAGGTCAAGGTTGCTAGCTTGAACTGGATTCCCTGGGCAATGGGTAGCCAGTGAAGGGATTGGCAGAGGGGAGAGGCAGAAGAGTAGCGAGGAGAGAGGGGAATCAGGCAGGCAGCTTAGTTAAGGATGGTTTGAAGGGGAGCGAGGGTGCTAGACGGGAGGCCACAGAGAAGGATGTTGTAGGAGCCTAGGCTGGAAATGACAAGGGCGTGTACAAGCATTTTTGTGCTATCAAAGTTAAGGAATGAGCGGATTTGGGAGATAATTTTCAGGTGGAGGCAACAGGCAGAGGCAAGGGTTTGGATGTGCGGTTTGAAGGACAGATTGGAGTCAAAGGTTATCCCAATGCAGCGGGCCTGTGGAGCTGGTGAGAGAGTGTAGCCGTTGACAGTGATAGAGAGATCTGGTGGATGGATAGAGTGGGATGGTTGGAAAACGATAAATTCAGTTTTCTCCACATTTATTTTTAGGAGGTGGGAGGAGAAGAAGGTGGATATGGACGATAGACAGTCTGGGATCTGGGCTAGCAAAGAGGTGACATCTGGGCCGGAGATGTAGAGTTGATTGTCATCAGCATATAGGTGGTATTGAAAGCCATGTGATGCTGTGAGCTGACCCAGGCCAAGGGTGTAGATAGAGAAGAGTAGTGGGCCCAGGACAGACCCTGAGGGACACCAACAGATAGCAGGTGAGAGGAGGAGGTGGTGTGAGAGTGTGAGATGGTGAATGTTCTATCGGTGAAGTACGATGAGATCCAGGAAAGGCCCAAGTCTGTGATATCGAAGGATAAAAGGATATGTAGGAGGAGTGAATGGTCGACAGTGTCAAAGGCAGAGGACAGGTCTAGAAGGAGAAGCACAAAGTAGTGACATGAGGCTTTGGCAGTTACTAGGTGACTTTGGTTAAGGTGGTTTCAGTCAAGTGGTGGGATCGGAAACCAGATTGCAGCGGGTCAAGGAGAGAGTTGGCGGAGAGATGGAAGGACAGTTGAAGATGGACATGATAACATTTTGGTCCATTTTTATTGGTGCACGCCATTGCACACTAAGCAATGCCCCTTTCCACAAAGCTGCACCTATCTCACTGAAGCAACGGATCTCTTATTGGACACTGCACAGAAGTGTCTAAAAACTGACTAAAACACATATAAAATTAATAAATGATGGTATAAAGCATATATGTCCGTATTTTGGTGCAAATTTTGCCAGAATTTTGGAACAACTGCTATAGTAAATCTGTCCCATTGTTCTCTATAAAATACTAATAAAACCTTATGAAATATTGCTACTTATGATTTTTAAGCAGAAAATTAGGGAATGAACCTAGCTACAACTATTGCATTTTTTATTCAGTTTTTATACTAGTTTTAATCAGTTAAGCCACAAAAAAACAGATCAGGTTGCAATTGATATATCTAACCACACAAGACTAGACTTATATCTGCACTGTTGGTCCCATTTGCAGCCTTCATTACAGACTTTGTGATAGTTGAGCATAGTTTTGATGGGCTGCATTACATAAAAACTACAGACACCAGTATATCACACAAAGTGGCCTATTATAAGTCAGTAGGGACAATTGGGTACCATTGGTGTTTGTCATGTGATGGATCCCTATAATTTTTTTCCTGCTCCCATGACTATACAGAAAAACAGAATTGAAGATGTGAACTAATATTAGCAATGATAATGCTAAAATGAAATCATTAGTATGCATGCTGTTTTCATAATATTTGTAATTCTTCATACACCAAAATGTAATGTACTTTAGAAAATGACAAATTAAAAATAAACATGGTTACAAGAGATTTGTTTATTTATTTCATATTAATTTAAAATTCTGGCTGGTCACTCAGATGAACAAATCACATTACAATAAAATTGCATTTACATATTAATCAGAAGGAAAACAGAACTTCTAAATTTTTACGGATGGCTGTTTTTCTTAATTATATTTGTAACAGTCAAGTAAAATCTAATTGGTAATGCTTGATGGGGGACTAGAAACCCTTTTTTTTCACGACGAACAAATGTTCCGATTTTTTACACTTAAGAAGTAAAAAAAAATTTAACTACAGCAAGAATTGGAAATGGAAATACTTTTGCATTTTATTTCAGATATTTTGCCACCAAAATTATACAGGACTGAATTAACAAGAAATAAAATAAAACAGTCATTATTTATTATTTTTTCCCCTCTTCCCACCACAGCAAACAACAATTTTTGGTGATGACTTGATTATTTGTTATTAATTCCACCTTTCAAGTGCTTATCTCTTTTTCATTTGTACATCAATCTAGTTATATTATGGCTTGAATTTTGTGTGACAAGTTATACCATATGTTATATCGTGGAACCCTTCAAAACATAAAAAAATGTGGAATGGGTAAAAATTGCATTATAGGCATTTGGGGGTATTTTTATGTTGTTTTCTGTGTGGTATAAATGACATGTTAACTTTATTCAGTGGATAATTCTAATTTGGAAAAAGCTAATTCAATGAAGTTGTTATTATGTTTTAACAATCATTTTGTTTATTTTTTTATCCACAAACCTTAGTAAGAGTTTTTTTTTTTTGTGGGTTGAAATGGAACTTTTTATTTGTACACAGTTTTGACTTTTGCCCTTTTTTACAGCATTTACTGTGGAGGATAAATAAGGTTATATTGATAGACCAGATATCTATGAGGTGATTAGTTATGTTGAATTTTTACATAGTTTTTCTTTTTGATATGTAAAATTAAATTACTAATCTCTTATTACATCTCTTATCTGACAAGCTATAGTAGGAAAAGTAGAGCTTTCATTAAGCTCTTAGCTGCCATGACAATCAGTCAGCACTGTGCAATCATGTTGTAGGGTTTCACTCCCTCCTTTATAGCTATCTAGCTGCTGCATTTATATTGACTGTGGAAACCCAGTAGTTAAATGGCAAGGAGAAGAGTAATCTCTGGCCATAACCATTGAAGGCAGGTGCTTTTCAGCTTTTGAGCCTGCTCCATACATACATTCTAACATTTTGATACACATGTATGTCAAATGTTGCAAAGGATTTAAATATTAAAATAAAATATGAATTAGCTTGTATAACTATACTTTTCAAAATTATCTATTTTGATTTAGGTAGATACAAAAAAAAAGTAGGTGTTACATAACTAACAATGATATTTCCTATAACGATTTTATAGCTAAAGCCATAACTGTAATACAATTTTGTATGAGATACTGTACAATGCAATATCTCTGAAAATTTAGCATTTAACATTTCTCATACCTACATGAAAATAAAATCATGTCAGATATTACTTGTTTTCAATATGTTGTGCATTAAGAATGATTCCTTCTCCTGCAGGAGATTCTATGCTATATTGCTGTGGTGAGATCTGAATATTGACACTAAAAAGGAAACTTGTCACATAGTTTATGCCTCTCTTGCTGAGGGCAGCAAAAGCTAGTGACAGACATGCTGTTTCCAGCGCTGTGTCCCTTATTCTGTAAGATGCTGGAGTTTTAGAGCATTTACCCCTCAAATCTTATTCATGAGATGTTAGCCCCACCCACCAAATGCTAGCCCCACCTACTGACAGTTATTCACATGTTTCAACCTATTCAAAGTACTAGGTTTATCAGTTGAGGTGGGCGGGGCTAGCCTCAGATGGGCGGGGTTTGAAAAAAATGACTGTTTGAATGACTCTTATGACTCTTCTGGCTGAAAACTGCAGATTTGAGCATTAAATACTCGAAAACTACAGCACCTTACAGAATAAGGGACATAGCACTGGTAAAAGCAGGTCTGACACTAGCTTGTGCTGTCCTCAGCAAGGGGGTATAATCTATGTGACAGGTTCTCTTTAAGATATGTTATTTAACTGTCATTGCAACACTTTTGGTGGAACCTCAAACATAGTCTAATTATCTGTAGGATTCAAATAATTGATTAACATAATTTTCCCCCTAGGAAAGAGAGAAAACTTTAACCTTTACCATTCAGGCCCTATCTGGATGTGGAAAAGACAGAAGGCAGAGCCATTAGTGTGGGCTTACTCAATTCTCCCTTAGGGTGTAACCCCTCAGGCAGCTGTTTTTATTGACCAGTGTACCAGTTTTAAAAGTTGAAACTCCAAACTAAATGTTTGCTTAAAGTAGTAGTCTTGATGCCATTTTTAAACAAACCACTTTTGTGAATCTGGGCACTTGGAGGAGCAGTGGCTGATGACGAGGCGGTAGCCTACTATCGATACTTGTGTGTTGAGAGGTTGTGCCTATCTGAAGCTCAACTGAAGAAGGGGAGTGCAACTTTTCTTGGAATCGATTTCTGTGAATTTTAAAGAAATATTGCACTAGGGAGCTCTCCATCCTTTTGTTTTTCTGACATTTTAAATTTATGGTGCATCAGTTTCCCAAAGATCATGCCAAAATGACCCTTATTATATCTGCTATCTGGCAAAGCCCTGGCCTGGGCCATGCCCCTCTGTGAACAAGGGAATAGGTCGATGCTCAACCTGCTGGTCTTCGCAAAGTCTTTGAAGAACCTGGGAATGCTTCCTCTGCCGCATCATCTCTGCTCCGGTTACATCATGGTAATTCCACAGTGGGACAATACACCATACAGTTTTGCACGCTGTCCTCTTAGCTAGACTTGAATAACAAGTCTCTTGGAGAGGCCTTGTAGGAGGGTCTCACAGAAATAATCAAGGATGAACTGGCTGGTGGGGATCTCCCAACCTCTCTGGAAGAAATAATTCTCATTCTAGAATATATGTCTGTTTTGCTAAGGGGCAACTGGAGCTCCGACAGCAACAAAAATCTTCTGGGCCCTGCAGACTTCCTCGACTTGCTCCAGTTTTTTAGAGGCTTAAACTGCCTCCAACAACAGTTCCTTTAGATGGTTTATGGAAAACATTATAATCTGTTCTATTTATTACATACTAATAAAGCTCACCCGGTATTGTGTTTAAACTACTCTTTATTACATCCATCCTTAACGGGATAAGTCAGATATTTTCCAAACTGTTTGCTGCAAGAGAATGAGACCTTCAGAAATTCCTTTCAGATGATACAGGAAGGGTACAAGGACACTTGCTATACTGTGCAGATGCAAATCTGCCTTAGCAACGCCTTAGCAACAGCCAACTAGCCAATCATGTGATCCATGAGACATACCAAAGAAAGAGATATGAAGCTGTAACTTGCTAATAATTAAACAGATTTGATGCACCAGACCGGTGTGTGGTGTGCATTTCTTAAGCTCTCAGCTGAGACCAGGTTTTACAATGCAATTTGGACAGAGACAACCAATTGGCAAGGTGTAGAACAAAAGAAAATTCTACACTTTATTATCTTAACAAGTCCATGAAAGTTCAGAGAGCCCATTTGTCTGAGGAAGAACACACTTGCAGATGCCACCTTAATCTCTTCTTGCACTGCGGGAACCAGACCCACTTCCTGAAGGACTGTTCGACAAAATCAATCACCTAAGCGCAGCAGTAGAGGAGGTCCTAAGTGTGGATGCATTTTTTCTTCACCTGAACATGCTGGCCATGCTCAGCTCCTAATCCGGTGTCAAGTTTCAAGCTCCTACTTTCCTGGATTCTGGCTCTGCCAGAAATTTCATTAATTCGTCTTTGATCTGCAGATTTTGTCCACCACTGATTCATCTTGATAAGCCTCTGATTGTCTTTTCCATTAATGGAGAGTTCCTAAAGGTTGCCATCCAGTATTGTTCAGAATATTTGACCCTTCCGGTTGGGGTGACTTACAAAGAGAAGGTCTTATTCCTCGTGATTCCACATTCTACTTCTCCAGTTCTCTTGGGTTTTTCATGATTGCAGCTCTATGCCCCTGTATTTGTCTGGCAAACAGTCAAGGTCACTCATTGTGGGCAACAGTGCCACTCCCGGTGTCTCACGCCACCCTGCTGGTTGCAACACCCTTCTCCATCAATGCTCCCGACTCTGCTTCAGGATTTTCCAACTCCCTATCAAGAATTTATGTATAGCTACAGTAAAAAGCAAGCAGAGACTCTTCCACCACACCGGGCTTATGACTGTCCGATAGACGCCATGCCTGGCATGTTGCCTCCTCACAGTACAGTGTATCCTCTCTCTTTGCCCAAAACTCAGGCCATGTCGGGCTTTATCCAAGTCTCTCTTTGCTGCTGGTGTTGGTTTCATCTTCGTTGAAAATAAGGATGGTTCTTTGCCTCCCTACATTTATTATCAGGGTTTAAATAAAATCACCATCAAAATCGCTATCTATTGCCCCTGATCTCTGACCTCTTTGATCGGCTATGGGGCGCCAGGATCTTCACCAAACCCAACTTGCGAGGAACCTATAATTGATTTCATATCCTCAAAGGCGACAAATGGAAGACCGCCTTAAACACACTTGATGAGCACTTCAAGTACCTGGTGATGCCCTTTGGACTTTTTAATGCTCCAACGGTCTTTCAAGATTTTGTTAATGAGATCTTCTGCAACCTTATTGTCACAAGGCCCCGGCGCCCCCCGGGTTGCCCCGTTGCCTTTCCTTCTGCTCCTGGCCCGGGAAACCGCATTTCTCACCAGTCCCCGCTCCTGTGTACGGCTCCCCTGGCCGCCGACAGTGTACCGATGCTTAGGGCGCGCGTTGCTACGGTTGGTCAGGTTTTTTAAAGGGATAGCGCGCCCGGTTAATTGGCCTTTGTGGCCGCTGACTCTATTTGGTGTGCACCCCTTCCTACACTCACAACCAGTTCGTCGGTGGTGTTTGGGTGCTTGGTTGTATTCAGAAGTCCATTTGTCTACCCCGTTACCTTCCGCCTGTTACGTTTCTGACCTTGCCTGTTTTCCGCCCGCCCCGACCCCGTCTGCCCCTCTTTACCCCAAACCTCTGCCCCCCCATCCGACCCTCCTGCCGCCCTGATACCCCTCTGGATTACGATTTTGTACCACGCTGTACCCCCGCCCGCCACCGGGAAACAAGTCACGTCGGGGTAGCGACCTGGGACCCCCACGCCGCAGCAAGTCCATCCCCCTTTTCGGGGGGCTCTGGAATACCCCGGGGGCATTTCTCCCTCCCTGGCGTGGCTAAACTATCATCGCTTGCGGTGGTCCAGCGAGTCCACCTCCGCATTACACTTATATATGGTTGTGTCGTGACAAAGTCTTGATTTTCCTGCCAGACCTGAAGTGACCAATCTTAAGAATAGAAATTTGACTGCACTCCAATTTCGATGCAATGTGAATTCTATTTACATGCTCCACATGTGATATATATACAGCAGATAGTGACTTATGTGTCAGTGACGTTTCGGTCTAAAGCAACCTTTTTCAGACAAGTCACAGGTAGGTAGAATGGCTGGTGAAGGTAAAAGGGCCGTAGCCCTGTGGAGAGAGGAGCAGGGACATCATGACCATTGCAATTGGTACTAAGACGTCGACGAACAAACAGTCTCTACACCGTATTTGAGAAGTGCCTCATCGAGCAGTCCAGTCTACCTTTCCTTTGGTACATTGTCTCTGACAAGTGGTTGAAGATGGATCCAGCAAAATTGTCTGCTGTTCTTCAGTGGCCTTGACCTATTGGACTTCGCACTATCCAAAGTTTCTTGGGGTTTGCAAACTGCTATTGTTAGTTTATTCCCCACTACTTCACCTTGATGGCACCTATTGTGGCTCTCAATAAGAAAAAGAGTAACCCTAAGCTTTGGCCACTGGAAGCTGAAGATGTTTTTACTCGTTTTAAAGTATCATCCTGATTCAACCAGTTGCACAGGAACCATTCTTCTTATAGGTGAAAGTGTCACCACCATTTTTATCTCTAAAACCTTCTCCCTGACAGAAGGGAATTGTACCATTGGGAACTGCAAACTGTTTGCCATCAAACTGTCCTTAAAAGAATGGTGCCATCTTCTGGAAAGAGCTAGTCACCCAGTTTATATTAACACAGACCATAAAAATCACCCTCATTTTCAGACTGCTCAGCAGCTTACTCCTTGAGAAGGTTGATGGTCCTTATTCTTCTTCCTCTGATTTGACTTCCTGCTTCACTTTAGGCATGCAGAGCAGATACTGTGGGTCTCAACTTTAAACCTCAGCATATTTTTTCTCCGGAACTTTTCCTCCTGGGAAAAGTTTTGTATGTCCAACCCTGAGAAAAATATTTCTTATATAGGGTCACTTATCAAAGCTTGCCAGTCACCTGGGAATTTTAAAAACTTTGTTGCTGATATCTCAACACTATTAATTGCCTTATCTTGTTCAAGATATCAAAGATTTTGTTCTCTCTTGTTCTACCTTTGCCTGTATTAAATCTTCACATCCTAAACCATCTGGATTGCTACAGCCTTTACCCATACCTGAGAAATTCTGGACTCATATTGCTATGAACCTCATTAGGGGTTTACCACCTTCCTCTCATCATACAGTCATTTGAGTGGTTACTGATAATTTTTCTAAGAAGTCCCATTTTGTACCATTTCCATGTCTTCTATCAGCTCCTCTACTCGCCTCCCACTTCTTGCACCATTTTTATCAATTACATGGTCTGTCTCTCAATATCATGTCAGATCGTGGGGTACAATTTACCCTGCTTTCATCTTCATGTCAAGTTAGACTTCTCTTATGCCTACTATACCCAATCCAATGGACAGGTGGCGATGGTTAACCAAGTCTTCGAATTTTCATATAACCATCTTGATTCCAACTCTACTGGAGCATCCCCATTCTTTGTTGTTTATGGGTGACATTCCCGCCCTCCTCTCACCTGCCAACTGTCTCGGATGTTCCAGTTGTAGATTTCCAGGTCCAAGAAATATCCCGCATCTAGCAGGATACCTGGCAGTCTCTTCTCTTAACATCTTCCGGATCAAAACATCTTCCGGATACTTATTTTATAGCATGGGTTTGTGAAACTAATTTGGGAGGGGCTACCTGCTAAATCAGAGTTACCTATCAAAAAGGGGGGTTCTACCTATCTGTAGGGTCTTATTTAGTATTCATACTGTGAAGGGCACTTAAAGGGAACTTGTCACATAGGTTATGCCCCCCTTGCTGAGAAAAGCACAGGCTAGTGACAGACATGACTCTTTTCTGGCTGCAAACAGCAGATTTGAGCACTAAATACTCGAAAACTGCAGCATCTTACAGAATAACGGACACAGTGCTGGAAACAGCATGTCTGACACTAGCTTGTTCTGCCCCCAGCAAGGAGGGAATAATCTACGTGACAGGTTCTCGTTAAGTTGTCAGCCAAATGCTGATCAGTGTTTCTGTATTTTGCAGGTTTCCCTTCTGAACTAATTTGGACTACAATGGACCTGCAGTGTGTCTATGTCTTTAATAAAATAATCAGTAAGGGATATTGTTAGGGAGTGTTTACTTAAATAGTGTTTTATGTGCTTATTTTGATGTTAATAATGGAGGTATCTGAAAGACGCCTCTCTATTACTAACGCTGGGGCTTAGTGTCAGTCAGCAGTATTGACAAGGCTGACACTAAATCCTTTTAACTATTAACCCAGTACTCATGCACCAAGGGTACTGGGAAAAGCCATGTTACTGTCAGAAGTGAACTCTCTAATTTGAAGATCTCTTTCTGTGGCAGCTAAAGCTGGTATTCTTAAGGTGGGAATGGCACAATAATCGTGCACTTTCCCATCCTGATAGTATTATCCTGCAGCTGCTCGTTTTACTTTGGCTGGCAGTGAAAAAAGGGAGGACCCAATATTGTGTGCCTTTTAATAATTTAATTACTGGAAGTCTATAAATTCATCTGTGAACAATAATAAATAAGTAAAAGAAAATGACACAGCAAACTTAATATCCAACAGCTGCAGCTCCAGCTAATGTAACCATAATGGGAAAGCCCATAGATATTGTTACTAGAGTAATAGTGAGAGGGGGTTAGTGTTAGCTTTGTGACAACTATCATTGGAATAAAATGTTAAAAGTAACATTCTGACAGTACAAAAACACCTTATTTATATAAATCGTGCCAGACTACTTCCCTCGTTGACCATTTAATTAAAGAAATTCTATCATAGTCCAATGTGGAAATCTGTAGGAAAAACAGACAGCATGACAGTACTAAACTCCCCTGGATCCCATGAAGATTATCCCTGCAACTGATCTTCTTGGGATTCAAGAAATGGAATTCAGATTGCACAATATGAATTTGGGGTTATTGACCACAGTCGCAGCACAATCTCCAGGAGAGTAATCCTCTGTTACCCCCTAAACCTCTAGGAGACTGTTTTTCTAAGCTATGCCATGTGCCTAACATCCTTTGCCCCCTACCATTGTGTTATGTGTACTAATGACAAAAAAATACAACCTCCATCTGTCACCCCATAATCCCTCCAACTCCATCTATCACCCCATAGGGAGTTTGAACAGAGACAGGTGACAGGTAGGCAGGTCCTAGAAAAGTTAGGATTCTAAGATCTTTAAGTGCAAATTCTGCAGGGACGTGTCATTGCCAGGAGAATCACCTGTGAGTCACCGAATGTAACTGCACTGTAATTACTTATATGTCAGCAGAGCCTGTGTACTCTGGTACCTACCACTATATGGCAACTGTATGGCAGTAATATTTGTATTGTTACACTGATCTTTATCCAGTAATTATAAGTAGCATAGTGGTATTATTCAGTCACTATGTGTTGGTGATATGTTGTCATGTAATGGCAGTATTATCTATTCCTTATAAAGTAGCATCATTGGTAATATTTAGCAGTATGATGGAAATATGTATGGTGAGGTATACAAATAAATTAATTTATACTTTAAATGGTACAAATAAAAAGCTCAACTTTATCAGTGATTTACAAGCCCTCATATGTCAATGTTGATGAAGAAATAGAAAAGTTATGGCTTTTTGAAGACAGGGATGAAAATAACAAACATGGTCACCAAAAATCAGGAACAGGATATATTTTTTGGTAAATAATAAAATTAGATTTAAAAAAAGCATATTCCTTAGACACCAATACACTAATTTACGGCATATGTATTATAAACGTCAATTAGTCTACAAATTGTAATTTTGAATTGCGAGAGTTATGTGATTTTACTTTCTATTCCTTCTACTGGAAATCTTATAATGTACCAACCTTTGTACACTGTAACCTCACAATGCCAGTTTCTCTTTAAGCTGACATTTTTCAGATTTGTCTAGGCATGATTCAATTTGTCTTGACAGTCATCATAAATTCCAGTTCACTGAGCCTTACTTTACATTTGGATATGAACATGTACAATGTCTTAAGTGACATGTATTGTGGCATATTTTGAACAGTCTGTACCTGAAATATGATATGGAGATATACACACCTAATGAATCATGCAGCTGCACTAATGAAAAAGATGAAAAAATTAAGTAAACTGGTGAAAAAATGTATACATGTCTAAAACATGTTTGTCTCAGAACATAATATATGTACATTTAATATTATTTGTATGAAGGTAAAGAAAAGATGATTATCACTACAGCATACAAATGGCAATGCACAATCTTAACAGTGGATTGTACTGTTATATACAAGTCAGAAAACCCACTGGTGGCTTACTGTCAGAAAATTGTAAAGAAGCTACAGGTGTCTGATTCTAATTATACAGTATAATACATTCAAAACTAATTTTATTCTTCCCTTTTAATTTTGAAATTTTTAGAAAATGCTAAAATATCATCCAACTGTTTCAACATCATGACAAAGCTAAGTCAACTCAGTAAATTGACTTACTGCCCTATGATAAACTACAGAAAAACAAATTGTGCTTTGAATTTGGAATAAAAACAACTTTTGATCACTTTTTATATATTTATTTTTTTCTGGAGGTGGGATAAACAAAAAAATCCTTTTATATTAGATCACACTAGATCACACTTGGTGATATCAATTACTTCTTATTGCATATATGTTTGATGAACATGAAAAGGTTTTTTTATACTTTTCGTTTTTTTTATGTTCTTATATTTTTGACACCTTTTTATTACTTTTTAACAGTATTAATGCATAACCACTATACTATAAACTGCAGTACTAATTCATCTCCTATTCCACCATGAAAATGGCAAGGTATAATATTAGTAAAACAGCAGCTATGCAGGGCTTCATTAGGCCTCCAGCTGCCATGGCAATCAAACAACATCCATTTCACTTTGATAGGGGATGATCATATACTGATCGTTAAGATTCCACAGTTATAATTACTATGATGTTTTATTAGTTAAATGGCTGGGATTTGAGTTATCTGTGATCCTTGTTGCAAGTGTCAAGTGCCAGCTGTAGCTAACAGCACCTGCTGCGTAAGGGATGGGCTCAGCAAATGATCTTTATTCATACGAATCTAGCACTGCCAAGCATGTCCTGATGCACTAATGTGTTAGGGTGCGTTCTCACGGCACAGGACTATCTGTCCTGTTTTGCGGCCGCCCCCCCGGCCGTGGCGGGGGGGGGGGCTTTTCTCCGCAATGAGCGGAGAAAAGCCCTCCCCTTCACATTGGTTTGCACAGATTCCGTCCGGAAACCAGACGGAAGATTGTGCAAGCACAATGTTTTGCGGCCAGACCGCGGGCAGCAAAACCGCCGGACAGAAAACCTGTGCAGTGGGGACTGCTGCACGGGTTTTCCATAGAGCATCACTGTGCTCATTTTCCGGTGGTTTTTCAGGCGATCTGAAAAACCGCAAAATAGCTGAAAAACCGGCCGAAAACCCGTGCCTTGGGAACATGTCCTTAATATTATTGTTCCCTCATTGAGCTCAAAATGTCCAGGCTCTGAAGCAGCCAGGGAACTTTAAACTATGATGTTTCCTCCGCAGAGCCTTACAGTAAGGATAAGGTTTTGTTGTTTAGTGTGCAGTGTTCTTTTTACTCTAAACATAGCATTGTGCATCAGTAAAATATTTTTCAATAGGAATGTGGAATGTCTAGATGGTCTCGGACAAACTTGAGATAAGCGCGCAAAAAGTGGACATTTGTGCATAACTTTTACAAATAACAAATTAGGCTAGATACGCAAGGTTCATACATTTACTTATTTTCATGTACATAAAATTTTCCAAAACTTCACACAATAAAATATGTAGAGAATTTATACTGCCATTAGCATCCAACTTTTTGGTCCATTATTAGTAATATATCTGAACCATCAGCATAACTGCAGCTGACAAAGCAACAGCAGTGAAGTTTCTGAAGTATCCTTTCTCAGGCCTGCATGACATTTGTTTGACACACCCTTAAATAACAATGGTGATATAATCCAGTAAAATGGATATAAAAGGACAAAATGGAACTAGTAGCGCTTAGACCAAAATATAGAGAACGGTGAGTGGCTGTACTATTTAAAATAGAATAAGATTCTAAAACTATAATTATAAAAATGAGGTAAATTGACACTTAGGAATTGATTTTTCCAGATTATGTGTCAGATTTATTTAGCATAAAAGCAATTAAAAATGCAACGCGTTTCACCCGCACACTGGAGGGCCTCATCAGGCATGTGTACAATACAGAAAATGAGACTATATAAAAACAGGTTGGTGACATAGGTTTGAAACATTTGAAAACGAGGCTCTACCATTTATAAATAAAGTTGCATTGCAGTTTAAAAAAAAAAAAAACAAGAAAAAAAGTTTTAAAAAAGCGGTTCCCACAAATTTTAAAAAACATATGTGAATAAAATATGTTTAGCAAAAAAATTTTAAATATATATTAAATGGCTTAAAAAAAAATTTTAATCTGCGGGAAATACTGTGACCTATCTTTGGATTTCATAAAATGTAGTTTTCCGTTTTGGGGTCACATACGGGAAAATAACTGAATTGAAAAAGTTCGGGTGTCTAAAAAAGCCCACAATATCGGGTTGGCTCAAAGAAAAAAATTTTAAAACTTTGAAAGCACGTCTCCGGTTAGGACCCCGGGGAAAACAAAAGATTAGAATAAAGCGATTCCTTTTAAAAAAGGACCTTTTGGGAAAAAAGCGGGTTGTGAAAATATATATAGAGATAAAAAAAAGTGCCCCCTGACAAGGTGGGTTTTATAAAAAATATTTTATTTTAACTATATTTATTTATTTTTTATATATATGTATATATATATATATTTAATTATATTATTTTAAAAGGGAATATATTTTATTTTATAATTTTAAAAATGGGTTCTTAAAAATTTAAAAAACCCAATACTAAAAATAATTTTTAAAAAATTAAATTACTAAAAAAGGAAACTAGAAAAAAAAATGAATATAAAATTATGAATAAAAAAATTACGAAGAGAGCAGTAGGAAAAGCAAAATTATTTTTGGAATTAATTCCTGGCCTCATTTTAGCCCTAGGGCATGAAACAGTACTTTTCCCCTGTTTGAAAAGGGGAACTGGAACCCTTATGGCGGCCCCTACTGATTGTGCTAAAAAAGGTTTGGGAAACACATGTTCAAATTTTGGCCCTTCATGTTTTAGGTCATTTACAAAGTTTTTGGGGGTGGCTGTGGAAAAGGTTTTTAAATTTTTCATGTTAAAGCAAAGGGTTTTTTTAAAGCATTTAAGAAAAATTTTTTTGTTGTTCCTTTCCCACAAAATTTCTTCTTACAGCTTTTTTGATCTTTTTAAAAATTACATAGGATGGTTACATGACATATGGGGCCCGGATTTTATATCTTTCTTTTTTAAAAAAATAAAAAAATTTTTTTTACATAGAAGAACAACATTTAAAAATATGGGGGAAATTGAAATTTTAAAAACACCCCTTAAAAAACAATAGATATAAATTTGTTCCCCAGAAAAACAAATTTTAAACCCTTATCTACGGGAAACAATAGCTAAAACCCAAATTTTTAAAAATTAAAATTTTTTCCTTTTTAAGCCCTTTTAAAAGGTACTATTGAACAAAATTTATGGTTTCCCAGAAGGGCCCTCCTATTGGAGCAATGTGGATCCTTTCAAACTATTAAACTATTCTACATAGAAACCTCTTCTATGATGCATCAGCTCATCTGAAGACAATTATTACTTGCAGATGCAGATGACCTCAGTGGGGTTTCAAACTGTAGCTAAAAAAGGAAGGGTAAATTAGTTTATGGCTTTTTTTAGAAAATATTACACCCAAAAAAAATCCCCCTATGCATTTCATATTTTGGTTGGTTAAAATTTCCCCTAAATATTTTATTGGTTAAAGTTTTGGAAACGTTTAAGTATATGAAAATAAGTAAATATATGCACCTTGCAATATCTAGCCTAATGTGTTTTAAAATATATGAAAGTCTGTATTTGAAGTGTGGGAGAGAGCTCAGAATCAGAGGGCTAGCTGCTACACATCGTGAACAATTGTTGGTCACTATTGTATATTAAAAGTCTGAATGTAATGTCCCCTGATCAGTGTAACGGTGGGGTAGGGGAAACCCCATTGGACCACCCGTAAGCGTGGCAAAATAACCGCGCCAGGGACGGGGGGGTCTAAGTAGGTCCCGGGTTTTCCCCCAGAGCCCGCCGCAAAGCGGGATGGATTTTGCTGCGGGGGAATTTTTTCCGGGTCGCACCCCTGACGCGGGGGGCCCCTTGGGGTTTGATGGCCGAGGTGCAACGAAAAAGGGTACAGTTTCGTAACCCAAAGGAATTTTATGTGGGCGGGCCCGGGGGGGGGTTTTTTCCCCTGGGCAGGCGGCAGGGGGGTTCGGAGGTGAGAAAAGAAAGCAAAAAGGTTGGTACACGGAAAAGGCAAAAACCCAAAATTAAAGGAACGCTTTTTTGGACACGAGGAAACCCATAGGATCCAGCAAGGAAGGAAGGGGAAAAAGCGAAACCCTTTAAATAGGGGAAAAGCCCCCGGGAAATTAGCCAATTTTCGGGCGCGGGCCCCTTTAAATTTTAAAAAGAAACGGCCGCGCCCTTGGTAGCGGGCGCAGCCCCTTCGGCCTTTAGTTGGGCAGATGGGGTCAGGAAAACGAAGGTCAGGTGAGTGATTTCCCCAGGACGGGGGGGGTTCCCTTTTTTTTAAGCCCCCCCGGTTTTCCACCCCCCCCGGGCCCAGAAAGCCCCACCAAAAAACCGGCAGGCAACCGGGGGGGGGAACGGGTGGGGCCCGTGGGCCAAGGGGCAAAACCACCCACAAACCTTTTACCCCCCTTATGTCCCCCCCCTTTCTTAGGCTGAAAGAAATTAAAGAATCAGATTTTGGTTCAGGATATTGGACCCCGGGTTCCCAAGGACCATTTCATCGGGGCCTAGCCCTTCCAATTAAAGAAAAAAACCGCTTCCCCCTGTTTGGTTTAATGCCCAAAGATGTCCTTCACCTCAAAAAATCTGGGGCACTCAAAATCCTGGGGGACGGGGGCAGCGCCCCCTTGGGAGAAAACCCGGGTTTCAATACCAGGAGGCTTTATAAAGGGAGACTAAAAGGGGTTTTAGGAATCCAGAGGAGGGAAAGTGGGCCCAGGGGTTGTAGGAAATATTACAAAATTTTTTTAAAGCTCCCAAGCCCTTTTTAATTTAAATGTTTTATTTTGCTGTATACTATTTTTTTTGACTTTTTCCCAAAAAAACCACTTTTTCCTTTTAAAAGAATATTCTATTCTTTTTAAAAAAAGCTGCGGCTCTTTTGGTTAGCCCGGGCCCACCCTCCTGCATTTTGCCATCAAAATTCCCCATTTGAAGATTCTCTTTTCCCGGCCCCGGGCTAGCCACCAAATTTTCATTACGTAAACATTTTGGATGAAATGCAAAAAATATGGTGGCATGCAAAAATTTTAGTGTTTCAAACGTTTTTGAATCTAGTTGCATCCTTTCGGGAAATAAAAAAAAACGAAACCCGAGCAGAAAAAAAAAACTATAAAAGGGTTTGAATATATACACAGGGAAATAGGTATTTAAATCCCACCCCCGGTGGTCTCCCCAAAAAAACCCGAGTGCTACATACCTTTACAATTCAGCTGCCCAAAAAAAAACTCCCCCAAAATTGAAACCAAAAGCAACTATACATACCCCACCGATTTTTTTAAAATAAAAAACCCGGGGCCTCACGTGATCAAAAACCTATCTTTCCTTACGGGGCCCCGGGGAAAAAAAAGGGGCAAAGACCCCCCCCCCCCCAAGGGAGGGGAGGGGGAGGGCCCGGGTCTTTTGGGGGGGGGGGGGCAGGAGGGAGTTGGGAGTGGAGGAAAAAAAAATATGTAAACCTTGAGGTTTCCATAGTCATATATTAAAACCTGTTTGTATATCCACTGACCGAAATTAAAAAATCACATATTTTTTTTGTTTTTCAAAAATTTTATTTATGGGGAATCAGCAAGTTTAAATTTAAATGCTAAAAAATGAAAAAAGCCTTCTTTTACCCCTCTTAGGTTTCAATTTATTGAGTCGGGTAACCCCATCTTCCCTAAAAAGGGGGGCCTTTTTTTGTTCTGGGTCCATGGATTGGGGAAACGACTACCCCAAAAAGTAGTGGGCCCTTGGGGACCCTTTACTGGGCTTTTTCTTTGTAAAATTTTAAAGGGGCTCTTCTGTTAATAGGGGGGTTTGCTCCCCCGGGTGGTGATAAATTTCCCTTATATCTTGCGGAAAACCCCGGGGAAAATGAGGGAAAAAGTAGAGGCAGGGGGGGGGAAAGGGGGGTGGCGTGGGGGGGGGGGGGGCGGAGGGTTTGGGAAAGAGAGGAAAAAAAACCATATGTGAACTTGATGCTTCCAAGTAATATATTCAACTGTGCTATTTTCCACTGACCGTACTTTAATCAATATATCTTTTTTCCCTTCAAAAAATTTAAATTTTTTTGGGGAAATCACCCAAGGTTTTAAAAAAAATGCTAAAAAATGAAAACCCTTAATTTAGGCTTTTTGGTTTTTTTGTATTGAGTTTTGTATTCCCTATTGCCTCACAAGGGGGGCCCTTTTTTGTTCTGTGTCCATGAGATTAGGGACGGGCTGCCAAGTAGTAGGCTTTTGGGTCCCCTTAAATGGAGCTAGTACTTTGTATAGATTAAGGGTTTTTTGTTTAAAAGGTGGGGCTCCACCAGAAATTGATAATAGAAAAAAGAGTTTTTTTCCCCCTTTCAAAAAAGCAAAAAAAGGGGTTTAAAAGATGAGGTTAGAAAACAGGTTTTTAAAAAAGGTGCATAGAGGAAAGAAAATTTTTAAAACCCTAAAAAAAGTTATGTTTTGTGTTTTACAGGGAAAAAGAACTGAAAGAGTTTAAGTTTTGGGCCCATGGGAAAAAAAAGTTTAAAAATGTGATCAAAAAGGGCCCCTCTTGTTTCCCTTTCGAGATTCCAATTTTTTTGGGATTATGTGACAAATTTGGTGAAAGAGGAATGTTCAAGGGGGAATCTAGGGGTTTGGGAGGTTTTTTTTTAGTCAGAAAATTTAAAATTTTTCCCCTTTTTTTACAGGGAAAATAATGTAGTATTTTTTTAATCCCAAACCCAATTTTCCCTTGAATGGGAAAAATTTAAAATCCATATAGCCCTTTTAGAAAATTTAAATTTAAAACAATTTCAAACAAACAAATTTGGGGAAAAGGGTGGGAAGTAGGCCCCGTTGGAATATATTTAAAAAAAAAATTTGTTTTATGAGGGATTACGGTTTAGTTTGAGACCAAATACACATTTTGAGGATCCCATTTTTAGCAAGGGTTGGGAATAACTGATAATGATAATGCTCTCTGAAATTGATGAAATTCCTGCAGAATATAAAAGAATTTCATTTCAATTAATTAAGTGAAAAAACTTAAATCAGGAGATAGTGGAGATTAATAACTTTCGGGGCCCATCCGAGATTTCCCTGAATTAGATAACAAAAAATATACAGCACGAAATATAGATCTCTGAGAGAAGAAATTAAAGAAAGGAAACATAACAAATTGTGATGAGGGATGATAAGATTTTGATACAATCAGGTTTATATTTGGAAAATAGTAGATATTACTTACAAACACTAATCTATCTTCAGATATTGTCTGATTCAGAGACTTCTGCTGTAGAAGGTTCTATTAATAGTTATTACGCAGGGTAAGTAAAAACTGATCAGGAGGAAGGTCAGAGAAAAACGAGGTTGGTCAAATAAGAAAAAAAGCACACAATAAATCTTCTATCTAACTGTACAAGATCAGAATCCTCAGAGATGTCAATCTGGAGAGGGAACCAGTGGGGATCGAAGGTGTGCGTCAAAATTATTCATAAAATGAAAAAATAATTGATTGAAACAATCCTTTAGGAATCTAGAGGAAAAAACATTGGGTGCATCTTGAACAAACTGCAGGTTTGAAGGTGAATTAGACACATAATTCTAGAATATTACCCTTGACATATTTGAAACCAAAATCTAGGAATTCCAACGCCGATATCTCAATATAATTTATTGGATACGTTTGTGGAAAGTAGTAATGCAAGATATAAGAATCTAGCACTCAGACGACAATCCATCTTCTTTGAATGTAAAATGGGAGATAGTATCTCCAAACCCTGTGACAAGGGGTAAAGGTTAAATTCATTGTCCATTCTTAAATAAAATGACTATAGAGCAATGGTTGAGAGAAATACTTGGTGATTCAGAAAACATATGAGAGGCTTCCAAAGATCCAACCAAGGAGCATCTGAAGGAATTTTAAAAAGGGTTTTGGATCTGGGGAGATTGGGAAAAAATTAATTACTGAGGAGGGAGAAGAAATTTTTGTTTTAAATGATGAATCCTATATTGCTTCCTTGTATGCTTTACCAAAGGGCATAAAGAGGTTTTGCCAATCAAGGAAGACCGATAGTTCTCGGTAGAAACAATTTAACCATGAATCCGAGCCTGTATGTTGATTCGTATATGATGCCCTTGTCACTGGCCTTCCTTCATATCTTAATGACACAATAGGATACTTGATGAGAATTAATGATTCTAGTGGTGGTGAATGTACATTCTTGGGAAGTTTAGACGTTTGAAGCCCATACAGTACACCATCAGACTTGATCTGGGCCTGAAAGCACAATCATGTATTTTTTGTTAGAACACATAGAGGTACCACAAATTTCACAGATCATAATGATTTTGTTTTACAGTTAATGGATTTTGGTTTGTACACAACTATTTTTTGTTTGATGGCTCCTTTTATCATCAGATAAAGGAGTCAGGCCCCATGGGCCACTGTTGTGCACCAAGTTTTGCCTAATCTTTTTTAGGTTGGGTCGGGTGGATGCTATTGTTTTTTCTGAACACCTTGAAATATTCACAGTATCAGATTTTATTTTGGGGCGGCGCTTTATTGATGTTATTTAGATTTTTTTTGGGATGGTAGTGAAAAATTATTCATGGGATTTTGTATCTAGACTCAATTGATAATGGAATTGGGATGAAATTTCACGTTTGAATTTCATTGGGAGAAAATAAATTTTTTTGGATCTTGAAATTATGTTGGATGACATATCAAAGAAGATTCAGACATGGATATTTTGGAAAAAAGACAGCTAAACATTAGTTTGTTACATTTTCTAGCTGACATCACCTTTCTCAGAAAAAGGGGATTCCCATAGGCCAATTTCTGAGGCTCATAGAATTGTTCCACCATTAGAGGATTTAAATGAAGGAATGTATAAAGTTAAATGCACGTTTCTGGCAAGAGGGGTTTACTCAAAATATGTATTGAGGAAAGGCGTTTACAGGGCATCGTTGACCAGTGCAGAGGACAGACAATGATGCGTCAGATACAAGTGTTCTTTATTGCTAAGATCCATGAGTCACAAATATTGCATGCAATCGTTTCGACTACACAAGCGAGGCGATTCTTGTCAGCTCAAATAAAGTGTCAAAATCATACAGCTTATTATAATACACGAGGGTGGTACATTACAATGTGTCATAAACCAATCAACACCTTAATGTATCGATCCACTATAAAATACCATAAGTGAAGATTCTCAAATTCCACCAATAGTGGTCTTAAATTTTTAATAGGCAGTAAAATAACACCAATAGGATTCATATGGACACCATTACCAGATGAGGGGCTCCACCCCATGTATACACATCCTGGCGTCCTTCATCCTCAATGCGCTTGACAAGAACATCAAATACACTCATCGCGCTATTGCGCAGACTCGTGCCCATACTAAACTGGAAAAATATAATAAATAAATCAATAAGTGCCTAATACAAAACATTTAATAATGAAACAACACTTCACTACGTATGTTAAACAAAAGGGGTTTAGAATTCAACAAATAAAACCAATAACCCCTGACCCCTTTGGTTTTTGTTCAAAATTAGCCCGCTGTGCCTAAAAAAATTTTTTTAATCGCAAAGGACGAAAAACCCCATGTGCTGGAATTGTTTATTAAAATTTAACAGTTTTTAATTTAAATTTTCCTGGAAAAGGGAGCCTGAATTATTTTAGGGTAAAACATCTTTTCTGAACTGCAGGTTCTTTTTTGGTGCAAAAATCCATTTATTACAGATCATTTAAAAGGTTCTTTTTCAATTTTGCCCCCTTTGCTTTGTTTATATAGCCACCTTGCAGTAAAATTAGAATCCAGCAATTTTGAGTCGCACGGTTGATGGTCCAAAAATACCTTTTTTTTTCCGAATAATTTTTGTACGTGTTTTTTTTATTTGGCACCTACACTTTGTTCATTGAAAGGGACCTTGCACTTAAAGTGAAACAGCAATTTTGTAGTCACCATAGTGTTGAGCGATTGCGTTGGGTTTCGAGATCAACGATAGTCAAATCGGGGCCGCTTCGAAAGGGTTTTTCGATAGGAGCTCGATTATGCGCATGACCATTAAAGTCTATGGGAGAGCAACAACACCTTCATTATTACACCCAAACAAGCTGAGAAGCAGAAATTAACATCCACAACAGTCAACTGGATACGTGCTACATCTTAGATCAACACACTTAGGTTATACAATCAACAGAAAAAAAGTCAACAGACCATTTACTATCCGCCTGTCTTTACACAGCCTACCCTTAAACCTCATCACCACAAATAAAAAAGTGACAGAGAGGGCAGTATGATTTGAACCATGCATGTTACATGAACTGGACAATTAATATCCCTGTCCTGGAACGCAGCAAGACCCCAAACCTCATGACCCACATTTAAAAAGTGGGCCGCAAAAAGGAGTGGTTTCCCAACACCATTTAAGTTGAACTGAACATTGACTATACCTGTCCCTGGGCCCCAGCATGAGCCCCAAACCTGCATGACCCCCCACTTTTAAAAAGTGCCGGAAAAAAAAGGAGTCCTTCAACCACCATTTTAGTTTCAGCTGGACATTCACTATACCTTTCCTGGCCAACAGCATGAGCCCCAACCGCATGACAACCACATTAAAAAGTGCCGGAACAAGGAGTCTTTCAACACCATTCTTTATTGAACTGGAACATTGACTATACCTGTCCTGGGCCAAACAGCATGAGCCCCAATCCTCAGAACCCCCCATTTAAAAAAGTACCGAAAAAGGTCTTTATTCAACCACCAGTTTAGTTTTCACTGGACATTGACTATACCTGTCCCTGGGCCACAAGCATGAGCCCCAAACCGCATGAACCCCCACATTTAAATAGTGCCTGCCAGGAAAAGGAGCTTTCAAACACGCATTTTATTCACGGACATTGACTAACCTGTCTGGGCCACAAGCAAGAGTCCCCCCAACCATGGCCATGACCCCACATCGTTAAAAGTGTCGGAAAAAGGAGTCTTTCAACCACCATTTTATTTCACTGGACATTGACTATCACCTGTCCTGGGCCACAGCATGAGCCCCAAACCTGCAATGCACCCAAACATTTAAAAATGCCAGGAAAAAGGAGTCTTTCAACCACGCATTTTAGTATGAACTGGACATTGACTATACTGTCCTGGGCCACAGCAAGAACCCAAACCGCATGACCCCCCATTTAAAAAGGCCCGGAAAAGAGACTTTCAAACCACCATTTTTAGTTTCCCTGGACATTGACTAGACCTGTCCTGGCCACAGCAGACCCATGTCGGAGTTACATGTGGTGGCGGGGAAAGCCCAGATGGCGTCCGTCATCTATTAACAACATGTAAATGCCCCTGATGACGCAGCCAAACGAAAACTCTCGTGCTGAAGCAGAGTGCGGAAGCGTAAGTGTATAACTCCAGCCTTCCTCTGTACACAGTCAATACCTGGGTAGCGCTTGCCCCTCCAAAGAGTTGGGAACCAATTGAGCTTCACGTATGGAAATACTGGTGGGTTAACGCAATAACCTCCTGTTCCACCCAGTGCCCTTTACTTGGCATTCTTTTTCTTCATTTTACTCAACGTGCTGGAGGAAATGGTCTCTGTACTAGTTCTCTGTCCCGGCTCCATACTCCATGTCCTCTGAAATAACGCTACATCTGCTCAAGTTTTTCCCTGTTACCTCCCTTTACAATTCAGAGAATTTTTTTAACAGCTATTTTTTACAAGAAAGTTTTTTAGAACTTTAATTCTAGAAAACATCACTTTTTTAAAATAGGATGGAATCCCACCATGTCTTTGTTTCTTCTCTTTTTTTCATTGTATTAAATGGTGTTCCTCCATTAACAGGGATTGATAGCTATGGTCGAAAGATCTGCAAAAACAAGTCATTTTTGCACATGTGTCCATTAACAGTGGTCTACTACCTATTCCTGCTTTTCTGACAGCACACCATCACCGCTTGAGCCCACTCCTTGACAATTGTAAAAACAAATTGTCCTGTATAAAACCAACATTTTTTAGAAAAAGGACCTGTAGTATAGCTTCAATGTCACCACAAAATGCCCCCAAAAATTCAAAGCATGACCCTTGAGCCACATTTGGTCAATTGTGAAGAACAAATGTCCTGTTAGAAACAAAACATTTTTTAGATATGACCTGGTAGTATAGCTGCATGTCAAATCAAAATGGCCCCCAAAAAATTCAATAGCATGACCCTTGACCACTTTGGTCAATTGTGAAGAACAAATGTCTGTTAGATACAACATTTTTTTTAAAATAGACCTGTAGTAATTGCTGCATTTCAAGCAGCATGACCCAAAAAATTATAAAAAATATGACTTCTCAGCCCACTGTTACAATTGTGGAGGGAGAAATGCCACTTAGAAGCCATCAGACTGTTACAAAGACCATATTATTGCTTTATCTCAACAGCTACATGACCCAAAAAATTATAAATATTACTTCTCAGCCACTATAAAAAATTGTGAGGGTGAAATCCACTTAGAAGCCAATTTCTGTTCCAAAGGACCATAATTATAGCTGTAATCCACAGCAGACATGACTCCAAAAAAATATAAAAATGAACGTTCTCAGCCACTATTAAAAAATGTGAGGGAGAAATGCCACTTAGAAGCCACATTTCTGTTTTCCAAAGGACCATAATGTATAGCTGTATCTCACAGCAAGCATGAACCCCAAAAAATATAAATATGACTTCTCAGCCACGATTAAAAAATTGTGAGGGAAAATGCCACTTAAAGTCACATTTTCTGTTCCAAAGGAACCATGATTATTGCTGAATCTCAGCAGCAACATGACCTCAAAACCATTGACAATGCGAAAACTTCTTAAGATAAAGTGATACATGAATACGTTGTTGTCATGGAAACCTGCTGTCTTTTACAGTCTCCTCACAGTACCAAAACCAGCAAAATGAACTGTTGGTAAAAGATAATAAAAATTGCAGTAAGAAATGATCATTTTAAAAAAAAGTTTTCAAGAGGACCATTTCTGTTTGAAAAAGAATGTGAAGTAGACTGGCAACTAATCTTACCTCGGCAATTGGGGCCAGCAACAACATCAGAGATCCATGCCTGATTCATCTTGAAGAAAAGTCAAAAAAACGATCACATTAGCTGTGGGAAAAGGCCGGATGCGTTTGTCTGTAATGACACCTCCAGCTGTGCTGAAGGTCCGCTCAGATATGACCCGCTGGCTGCTGGGCTGACAACACCTCTATGAGCGTGACGAGCCAGCTCGGGCCAAATCGACCATTTTTGATACCCAGAAGTCTATTGGGTCCGGAACACATCAAAAACCAACGGTGATGAGAAGACGCAGATAGTCCGTGCAACCATGATCTTAAGCTGATCCTCATTGTGTGATGTGTGCCCTGCATTGCATGCGGATGGTGAGGAGGTAAACAAAGAATGCAAGAGGTCACCCCTTAGTCATTCTGCCACTTGCCTGCTGCTGGCCTCTAACGCTACTTGGCACTCTACTGCTGTTTTCCCCCCAAAAACGTCGCTGATGTTTTTCACGTGACATTTGGGAACGTGAAGCAGATGCAACAGATGTCTCCCAGTTATCAATCAGCAAGGTCTCCATTTCCTGCATTTTACTCTCTAATTGGGTGGTGGAAGAAAGTGCTGATTTTTGTTTTGTAACCGGGGATCCCAGCAGGGTGCCACCCATTAACTGTATGTTTCAGTTAGTGATGTCCTTACTGCGAGATCATGTTGGACTGGAAATGGAGCATCCAAGCACATCATGTGTAGAGATTGGAGGCCTTGATTTCCCAAGCCTCTGGGTTTGAGGGTCACAAGCCAACTGATCTTCCTCAGCTTCCTCCCCTCAAATCGCGCCAACCTCTTTCCCAAGGCAGGGATGTCGTAACTTCGGTGTCTAGAATACCTCCTCCTCCTCCTCCTCCGATGCCGCTCCGGCACAGCTTCAACACAGGACAGTCCCTGACTTGCCTGAGATGTATGCACCCTGAAGCTTGATGGCGCCTACCTGCACTAAGCTCCTGGACCCCGAACCACTGCCTAAAGAAGACCTATGAAATTGTGAAACTGTCCGGCCTTGTGGCTTTGACGGAGAGAAGGCTCCGTGTTCCGCGATCGTGGTCCGTCTCCTCCTCCGTCGCTGGCTTGACCTGTGTTTCAGAGTGTCCAACGTCGTTCCATAACTAAGATCACCACAATGCTCATGCTATACAAGGGCCTTGTCCTCACTGGTACCATTTGGTGGCTTCTTCAAAAACTGGCAAGGATGGGCAGAGCTCTTATCACCTGCCTCCACTCTCGTGGTTCAACACACCCATGTCCGTAAACCGCAGCTTGTCAGGGCCATTGTCACTTCGTACTGCTATTGGCAAATGCGCTGAGCCACAATCGCTGGAGCAATGTGGAGGGTGGAATTCCATCGTGTTGTCCACGTCAACAATGAGAACGGTTGACGGGGAGTGCCTAGCTGACGCAGCGAACTCAGCCAGCGGACGGAAGCAGGGTGCGAACGGCGGAAGTGCAAAATCAGACCGTCGAGCCTTCTCAGCAGTAGTCCAGACCCGGGTAGCTCTTTAGAAATTTATGGACACATGGTTCATGACATGTGCCAGGCAAGGGATTGTGCTCCACCCTACCGATCCTTAAGGGCGGCAGCAAATTCGCCCGGTTTATCGCACACCACCTAGCCTGGCACAAGTATCATGTCCACCCAGCCAGCCGGCGTCGTCCTCGTTTGCATAAGAGCCATCCACAGCTCCTGACCTGTGTGTGGACGGTCTCCAAGGGCAGATTAATTTCAACACGGCCTGGTGTCCTCTGGCACGTGAAGCCACCATAGGACCTTGGGGGAAAGAGCCCTGCACCATCCCTGCGGTTTTTGAAGAGCGAGCGCCGAGCTGAGAGCCACCGTCACCCCCCAGAGACATCCACCCAAGCTCACCCAGTAGCTGTCACCAGAGATATAGCGGCCTTTGTCCGTGCTTACTAGTCCAAGTGTCGTGGTGAGATGGGACTTTTCCTCCGGACACAGATGCAGACAACTGCCTTGAAATTTTAGATGAAACGTGCTTGGCCAGGGCAGGGGACGGCTTCTGGCACAGAAAAGCTGCTCGGCATCTGGTATTGGGGGCAAGCAAAAGGGCCATGACGTGGCGGGAACCCATCTGTGACCACCAGACGGAAAGGCCACATTTTCCAAGGAGGCCAAAAGCCTGGCAAATGCCGACATTCATGCTTTTGGCTTTGTGGATGGTTGGGTAAAAGTGTTTCTTCTGCATCCCAAACCTGGAAGACAGAAGCTGGCTGCTAGACTGGCCACTGTACGGCGTGCAGGTCGTCAAACTGGCCGGAAGGAGAAGGGTAATGGGTCTCTGGTGGTGCTGGTGGACTCGGGCGACGTGGAGGCTGAAGCGGAGGACATGGGACTGAAGGAACGCCATAGGTTGTGAGTAGAGAGAGGGCGGAGACAGAGGGTGTGACAGTGGTTATGGAGGCCCCGGCGTCGGTCTGGCATTTTTTTGGGCCAAAGTTTTTCCCCCGCATTTCAACTCATGCAATTCGCTGCATGTGACTAGAACATAGTTGGGGTGGTTCACCACTTAAGGTTCTTGCCTTCTACATATGCGTTTACGGAAAAGGACGGCAATATGACATACGCTGGTGAATCAGAGGCTTGCTCAAAGAAGGCCCAGCTTGAGAGGTCCTGGACCCTTTTGACGGCGATAAGCGAGGAGCGGGTTTGCGCTGAACGCGTGGCTGCGAATCCATATCAGCGAACTTCTGCGATCGCCCTCTCCCCTCCCCTTTTTTGTGGCGGGACCCGTATTGACACTCTATCCCCATTCGTCCTTCCTCCTGGTCCAACTGAAGAAGCACATCGCAAGCAAATTCTGCGAAAAGACCCAGGATGGATCCGCAAATGTCGTCATCATCATCATCATCAACACAGGTGACTTGGTCGTCCTGACTTTGTCGTCCTGACTTTCTGCATCCAGAAGCTGCGGGCTACAAGCAAGGGGCGCTGCCAAGCGTTCCGACCAGCCCGGGATATTTGCCCGTATTGACCGCTGTCCTTCACCTCCTCGTGATGGGCATCAGTAACTGGGCGTCCAGCAGAGAAAATCATCCTTTTTGCCTCTTTGATCTTTAACAGCCATCTGACCCAACCCGCATTGTGTCATCAAAGAGGTCTTCAGAAAATGGGATTATCCACGTGGTGGGTTACCACGAGTTGACATTTGGGCTGCTTTCATGTTGGACAGATGCGATGATGCTGATGACGACATTTGTGGCCGTGACTGCGAAGGACGAGGAGGTAACTGCTAGATGCAGGTTGCATTACCCCTGAAGGACAGATTGCGACGATGTTCCGTTACATTAGATTCACAGGCCATACCCAGCCTCGCGATGACAGGCCTGACCGGTCCAGCAACTGACGATCCGCTGGCATGCGTGTTGTCGCACAGCACTGGAAGGAGCACCTTCTCTCGTACCTCTACCTCCATGTGCTACCCCCTCATTGCTCGCTACCACCCAGCATTTCGCTCCATGTTCAGTAAAATATAAAAATTTGAAAGGATAGAAATAGTTATGGAAAGTCTCTTATAAAAGACGGCGAATCACAGCTATTTCTCAAATCGCTCTATCAAAAACAAAGAATTTGCTGGATCAAATCTAACTGCAAGGTGTCTAATCAACAAATCGTGGACCTGGGCAAAATCCAAAAAACACGTATCCTTCTGTTATGTTATGGTAAAAATAAACAGTATTTTTTTGCACCTTTCATTCACCTGTGGTGAATATAGAATTGCTGTTTTAAGATTGACGTAGATGCTGCGTCCATTGAACCAGTGCTGGGTGCGCAAAAGTCAAAAACACGTAACTGTTAAGGTTGGATATAATAAACTAATATTTTTTGCACCTTTCAATTCACCGGTGTGAATATAGAATTGCGTGTTTTAAAGAATTTACGTTAGATGCTGCGTCCAATGAACAGTGCTGGTGCGCAAAATCAAAAAACACGTAACTGTTAGTTTAGATAAATAACACGTATTTTTTGCAACCATTCAATTACACCTGTGGTGAAATATATGAATTGCTGTTTTAAAGATTTACGTAGATGCAGAGCTACAATGAACAGTGCGGGTGCGCAAAAGTCAAAAAACACACATACCGTGTTATGTTTGATATAATAAACGGTATTTTTTGCACCTTTTCAATTCACCTGTGGTGAATATAGAATTGCTGTTTTAAGATTTACGTAGATGCTGCGTCAATGAACAGTGCTGGGTGCGCAAAAGTCAAAAAACACGTAACTGTTTAGGTTTGATATAATAAACAGATTTTTTTTGCACCTTTGAATTCACCCTGTGGTAATATAGAAAATTGCTGTTTTAAGATTAACGTAGATGCTGCGTCAATGAACAGTGCTGGGTGCGCAAAATTCCAAAAAACCGTAACTGTTTATGTTTGGATATAATAAACGTATTTTTTGCACCTTTCAATTCACCTGTGTGGAATATAGAATTGCAGTTTTAAGATTTACGTAGATGCTGCGTCGCATGAATACAATGTGCTGGATGCGGAAAAAGTCAAAAAAACACGTAACTTTATGTTTTGATATAATAAACGGTATTTTTTTGCACATTCAAATTCACACTGTGGATGAAAAGGGAATTGCTGTTTTAAGATTAACGTAATGCTGCGTCAATGAACATTGCTGGTGCGCAAAAGACAAAAAACCCGTATCTGATTATGTTTTGATATAATAAACTGTATTTTTGCACCTTTCAAATTCACCTGGGTGAATATAGAATTGCTGTTTTAAGATTTACGTAATGCTGCTCAAAGAACTTGCTGGGTGCGCAAAAGGTCAAAAAACGAAGTACAGTTATGTTTTGATTATAATAAACCGTATTTTTTTGCACCTTTCAATTCACTGTGGTGAAATAGAAATGCAGTTTTAAAGATTTACTAGATGATGCCGTCAATGGAACAGTGCTGGGTGTGCAAAAGTCCAAAAAACACTTAACTGTTGATGATTTTTTTGATAATAATAAACGTTATTTTTGCACCTTTCAATTCCCCTGTGGTGAATATAGATTGCTGTTTTAAAGATTTACGGTAGATGCTGCGTCAATGAACAGTGCTTGTGAGCGCAAAAGTCAAAAACACGTAACTGGTATATTTTTGATATAATAAACTGTAATTTTATGCACCTTTCAAATTCACCTGTGGTGAATATAGAATTGGCTGTTTAGATTACGGTAAGATGCAGCGACAATAGAAACAGTGCTGGGTGCGCAAAGTCAAACACCACGAAACTGTTATGTTTTTGATATAATCAACGGTATTTTTTTCCACCATCAATTTCCCTGGGGGTGGTGAATAAAGAATTGCTGATATTAAGATATTACGTAGATGCTGCTCAAGTGAACGAGGTGCAGGTGCTGCAAATTCAGAAAGAACCACGTAAGAACTGTTTATGTTTTGATATAATAAACGGTATTATTTTTCACCTTTCAATTCACCTGGGAGAAATATAGAATTGCTGTTTCTAAAATTACGTAGAGCAGCGTCAATGTACAGTGCTAGGTGTGCGCAAAAGCAGAAAAACACGTAACTGTGATGTTTTTCGTATGATACACGTATTATTTGGCAACAAACAACCCCTGTGCTGACCAACAAGATTGCTGGTTTAGTAATTTTAAGTGCAAGGAGGGAATATAGCAAACAGTCACAGTGAGCAAGGGTAAGAACAATTGAACACCTAATCTGAAAAGGTTACTGATATAAAAGTGGAGTTTTGCAGCTAACAAAGAGACCAGCAGTTAATAGAAATGATGTTTATCCAATATAAGTTCTGGCTTAGCCCAATATCCAGGAAAATATTATCAATAGCTAAACTGTTAATAATAAAGAATATTCCACTACAATGTCTACACCAAAGTCTTGGTGAACTTTATACCAGATGTACGATTATAGAAAGAGCTTGTCTGTGTTCGCCCGCAGGGCCCCACCCCCCCCCCAACGCGAGCTCCCACCGCCGTGAATTTTACAGTGGTAGATGCTGCTTTAAAATTCTCTAGCTAACTAACATAAAATCTGTTCAAATCTCTAATCTAACTAAATTGGAAGGATACGAGATAAATAAAGAGGTTCTCTGTGCATAAATAGACAAATTTCGCGGAGCTGTTTGGCCACAGGCAGAACGCACGTCCTACATCCGCTATGAGACGCTGAGAGACACTGAGCTTGAACAGGGAACCGCTGTTCTAAGTAAAACGAGGGTCATGTGATTTTTCCAGCCAATCGCAACCATACACATCCCAGTCATACGTCCGCAACACACATCTCAACCCCTTGCTCTATTCTGTAATCTGATTTTGCGTGGCACCAAAATTACAGGAAGCGCCGAAAAAGGCGCATCTTAATAGATGATGCACAGATTTTTAACCTTAATTATATCGCATGATCTGAAAAATTTCGACACCATAAAAACCTTGCCGAATTTCAACTTTGTCGAGTAAAAATCCGCTCAACCTAGTCACACACAGAGTGAATTGAAAGGTGCCAAAATAACCGTTTTATTATCCGAAATACATTTCAGATACGTGTTTTTTTCACTTGGCGCAGTACAGCTTGTTGAGTAGAGCTACATTGCAGTTAAAAGTGTGCATACAGCAATTTTGTAGACACCACAGGTGATATTGAACGTGCCAAAAATACCTTTTAATTATCCGAATACATTTCAAATACGTGTTTTTCACTTTTGGTCAGTCAAGCTTTGATGATAGATCTACTGTTACAGTTAAATTGAATTCAGCAATTTAGTAGTCACCACAGGTGACATTGTAGGTGCCAAAAATACTTTTTATATCGTATTAATTTTTCAGATAGGTAGTAAGTCTGTCCCTGGCACTAGACCTCTGGTTAACAGGATGCTGGATAGGCCGCACTGGCTCTCACCATTAGGGGCAACATAGAGCTTCAAATTTCTCTAAAAAAATCTGATTTTTGAAAAAGGTGATATTCTGTGAGGTTAAGTAGTGTCAAAAAGGGGGTCCAGGGCTGGACACAAATTGCACAATTTGAGGCTTAAAATTTCTGGGCTGGAGTCACTATGGGGTTCGCATCAATTGACTCCAGGGGAGTCTGTCCCAATCAATGAAGAAGGATTTGGAGGAAAAATGAAACCATTGAATTGTTTGGGCTGAATCAGTCTCAGAAGCCAGGAGGGCAAATGTCTTCTCAACTAAGAAGTGTTTCAAGTGTTATCACACTTGAAAAAAAAGCAAAATGGTAATAATGTAAAACTATAAATAAAAATTCCCTAAATAAATTCTTTAAACAAATGTCAGTTACCAAAATATAAACTAAATGAGAGTCACTGTACAAAATAGCATAGTGGCACTTTGTGATCTGTGGGTCAAATAATAATAATAATAATCTTTATTTCTATAGCGCCAACATATTCCGCAGCACTTTACAAATTCAAGGGTAAACAGGTTTAGGGGTCATGCTGTGGCCCAGGACAGGTATAGTCTATGTCCAGTTCAACTAAAATGGTGGTTGAAAGACTCCTTTTTCCGGCACTTTTTAATTTGGGGGTCAGGTAGGTTTAATGGTCATACTGCAGTCCAGGACAGATATAGTTAATGTCCAATTCAACTAAAATGGTGGTTGAAAGACTCCTTTTTCCGGCACTTTTTAATCTGGGGTCGTGCAGGTTTGGGGCTCATGCTGTGTTCCAGGACAGGGGTATTCAATGTCCAGTTCAAGTAAAAATGTGTTCAACAGTACTGCCTTCTGCACTTTTTTAATTTGTGGGTCATGCAGGTTTAAGGTCATGCTGTGGTGCAGGACAGGATAGTGAATGTCTGTGATTTTTTTTCTGTGGCTTTTATACCTAAATGTGTGTTGCCTAAGATGTACAGCCTATCATTTGACGTTGATTTTTATTCCAGCTTCTCCAGCCCTGTTTGGGTGTAAGAATGAAGGTGTTGTTGCTCTCCCATAGACTTTAATGGTCATCGGCGATCATCTATCATCGACCATCGAATATCTTGTCGATGATGGCCGACTATCGACCATCGACCGATGTCGATAGCCAACGTAATTGCTCAACACTAGTCACCATGTTTCAACGTTTGGAATAAAAGACCTTCAGTGTTTCCTAATCTAGGAGTTGCTGGCAAAACCCCTTTTTTTCTACTTTCATGTACTTAATAGGGCTTGCAGCTTTATTAAAATGAATATGTATATTATATATATAGGAGAAGTTCTTTATGGGAAGATAATATGACAGTGGTGTACTGTAAAGTGAAATCTATATTCACAATGATTATGCATATTAGATGTGGAAGAGAGGGGGCTTATGGGAGCTGATAAAGCTGGTAGTGTGCTGTGGAATGTAACACCTATTCTGCTTAGTCCGTTGTAGGTGAGCCACGCAGTTGCAATAATATGAGAGGAATAAGTCCATCACAGTCAGGGCTGAGGTGTCTGCTGGTGCAGTGCGTTGGCACGGGCAGTATGGTAAGATGTGGCGCAAGCCTGTTATGGAGATGGAGAATTTGCCTGAGGATTGCTATTCATGGGAGCATGGTGGCAGCTTTAGCAGGACATATTATGAGTGTGCGTGCAGGAGAGCGAAAGGGGGGAGTGGGCTTTATGTGGATTCTCTGATGGCTAATTGGTGAGCACCTGAATAGGGGGGTGTACCTAACATGATATAAAAGGAAGTGAACTTACACCACATGTGATCGGACCTCTAATCCCTGATGAAGCCAGGTTAGCTGGCTTCTGAAAGAGAGTTTGCAGCACAGCCAAACAGCAGTGTGGGAAAGGTTTAAAGCTGAGTATTTTGAGCGAGTGAACGAGTCTGCGAGTGTGGTTTCCTTAAAGTGTGTTTCTTTTAAGTGTGGAGACTTGAGATTGAGAGGGAGAAGTCCTTGTTAATCCTCCAGCAAATACTTGTGTTTATTTATTATTGCAGTACATTTAAAATCTATAGCAGACATATAGTTATACTTCTAGCTAATTATTTGTGTATAGGATCG
>JAODAL010036613.1:0-41454 GCA_025379985.1 Phyllomedusa bahiana | reverse complement strand
CGGACTTTTTTGGGTTTGTTTTTTCGACAAGTTTTTGGCATGGTTTTTCGTACGTTTTTTACAGAAATTCACAGCATTAATTTCTGTGTATTTTTTTGAGGAAAAAAACGCACCAAAATACAATCACGCTGACGGGCGTTTCTGCTGCAGTCAAACGCAAGCAGATTTTGTTCTTTGCTGTGTGAACCCACCCTTACAGAGTCTTATCCCTCGTCACTGACTTTGTTTACCTAACTAAATGAGAAGCTTTCACTATTTAGAGTGCTGTAGCCTTACATAGTACACTATAAATATTCTGCAGTCATGTCACTGTTACAGGAATAGCTGGGAATGCATAGCATGTTTCAATATTTTTTTAAAGACCCACCACAACCGTGGGAAAGTGGAATTAATTGGCTTTTGCTCTGTGAGCTGCATGGTTCATATTTTGTCAGGCCAAAAAAAAAAACTGCCCATCCGTTCGCTTTTTGTGCTAAAGTGTTGCTAAAGTGTTGTCCAGAGGAAGGCAAAAAACCCCCATGGGGTAAAACCAAATTGTCCTCATTTGGGGAAAAAATTCCTTTCCGATCCAATCTGGCAATCGAAAAACCCCTGGTTCAACGCCCCCCTCCCAGAATCCTATCACTATAACTTGTTATAAAAAATATAAAAATGTACCCAACCCTTCTCCAGAACCCCTTCACTATAGCTTTTATATTATCAGCCTCGTTGTGAATTACTTGCAATTTCCTCTGGCAGAGAGTTCCACTGTTCAACGTCTAACAGTAAAGAATCCCTTTCTATGTTTTGTAGAAACTTTCTTTCCTCGGAGTAGAGGAAAGCCCCCTAGAACCCCTGGTATAAATAAATCTTGAGAGAGATCTTATTTTGGCCCTTAATATTTTTAAAATTTTATTATGCCCCCCCGAAGCCGCTTTCTCTAAAAAAAAAAACCGTAACTTGCTAACTTTCGGGTATTGCGTCACCCACCCTTTTTCTTTTTTGTTGCCCCCTTTGTACCTGTTCAAGCTTTTCAATGTCTTTCTGTCATGGGCCCAAAACTGTAACAGTATTCGATGTGGGGTTAACCCAGTGACTTGTATAGGGGGAGAATAATCTTCCCATCTGTGCACTACCCCCCTTTTTAAATACAACCTGATCTTATTTGCCTTGGCAGCTGTGCCTGACCGGGCTCTACATTAAGTTTACTTCCCCCAGGTTCCCAAGTCATTCTCCATGTACTTTTTACCCAGTGTTTTTTTTTTTTAAACTGTAATTTGAATGGTTTTTTTCCCCCCCCATGTGATTAACCCTTTGCATTTAATTTTTTTAAAAACCTCTTGCCACTTCTTGCCCAGCCCCCAACCTTCCAGTCCCTTTGTAAAAACACTTATCCTCTTTTGTGTGGTTTCCCTTTCAGAGCTTAGTTCATCGGGCCAAAACCGATATTCTACTGTCCCAACCCCTGTGAAGATCATTTAAAAAAATTAAAAAAAAAGGGGGAGGGGTCCAATACGAGCCTGTGGCCCCCACTGTAAAGGGCCCAAATTGGGAGTTGCACCTTTAAATTTAAACCACCCTTTTTTTTTTACCGTTGCTTACCCCTTGCACATTTTTCCCCCCCATCCAACATTTCATTTTACTTACCAAATTTTATGGGGGAACATATAAAATTTGCTTTGGGGAAAAATCCAAATATATGACATCCAGGGGCCTCATCCCGATCCAGTTGGAACTAACTTCCCATTAAAACTGATGAGATTAGTTTTAAGGACCCAACTTCAAAACCCATCGGAACGGTGTTTACATTTATTTTCAGTGAGATACTCAGGGGTAGCCTCTAAGAAAAAACCTTCAAAAATTTTACCCAAACAGAGATTTAAGCTTACCGGTCTATGTTTCCCCCGGATCACTTTTTTGACCCCTTTTTGAATATTGGGACACATTTGCTATTTGGCAATCCTTTGGGACTTTCCCTTATCATACAGTCCATAAATATTAAGAATAGGGGCCTATCTATCACATTATTTAACTCCCTAGGACACGGGGTGTATATCCGTCAGGGCCTAGGGATTTGTCTATTTTAAGCTTCCTAAGGCGGAGCTGCATTTCTTCCTGGGTTAGACAAGAAACATTTAAGTTGGAATTTACCTCCTCCCTTTGCTCATCAACAGGAATGTCATCCTCCTCCGTAAATACAGTCGAGAAGAAATTGTTTAATAGGTTTTCTTTCTTCTCAACGCCCTCTACAGTCTCTCCCTCAGTACTTTTTAAAGGGCCAACATTTTCTTTTTTAATCTTTTTACTATTTATATAGTTAAAAAATATTTTGGGGTTACTTTTACTTTCTATGGCAATACATCTTTCTGTCTCCAGCTTTGCTGCCTTAATCATTTTTTTTTACATATTTTATTTTTTTCCTTATAGCTTTTTTATTTCTCTTCACTGCCCTCCTGTTTTAGTAGCTGAAACTCTTTCTTTTCGTTTTTTATTGCCTCCTTTACATCACGGTGGATCCACATTGGGTTTTTCCTATTTCTAATTATTTTTTTACCATATGGACTGTACCTCTCACAGTGAGCGCCTAAGATGTTTTTAAAGATATCCCATTTATTTTTTTGTTCTGCTATTTTTAAACTCCTTGTCCCAGTCAATACGGTTTAGGGCCTCTCTAAGCAGGATAAAATTAGCCTTCCTCTGGTGAGAAATCCATTTAACCAATAGGTTATATGTGCACCATTGAACATGACAACTTATCCAACCGACACCAAGCCCTCATATAGCTACATTGACAATAAAATGAAAAAGTTCTGAAAGTTTTTAAGGCCGAAATAGCCCTAGACCATAAGGAGTTAATAGAGAGCAGAAAATGATACAACTTTTCATCAAGTTTGGCCCTGAATTGATTTTTCCCTTATTCTGACTTTACTAGTAGCTCAGTCTGAAAGAAAACTTTATTATATGGGACATCATACTTCACATTTTCTTTACCATCCCTGTGCTTTTTGTAGCTCTACAAGTTTACATTCTCAAAAGTGAACACCCCTCACATTTTTGTAAATATTTGTTATATATTTTCATGGGACAACACTGGAGATATGACTCTTTGAAACAATGTAAAGTAGTCATTGTAGTCAGCTCGAAAAGCATTAGCGTTACTTCTGTCACTCCATGCTGTCACTCCATATCTCCACCTTACTGATCATTGCATACTGTTGCTTTGCTTGTGAGTGCATTTTTGCAATCTTTGTAATTTTTATTTGATGATAAATGCATTTTGACATGTTTTTAACTGGGAACACCTGATTGCGTGCTGGATATCCTATTATCGTTACCAAAGTAGTTAGTGTACAGCTTGTATAACAGTGTAAGTTTAGTGTGCTCTCAAAATAACTCAACAGCCATCAATATTCCCTGAGTCCTAGGTGAAAATGGACAAATTGTGCCCAAAGTGTCAATATTTGTTTCGCCACCATTATGTCACTTGAGTCCTCTTCCATGATGACATTACTGCGGTGGTCGATGTTAGAGACCTTGCGCTCCTCCACCTTCCATTGGAGGATGCCCCACAGATGCTCAATAAGGTTTAGGTCTGGAGACATGCTTGACCAGTCCAGCACCTTCACCTCACTGAGCGAGGCCTGTTCTGAGTTGAACCTGTCTTGTTAAACTACTATATGGTCTTGGCCACTGTGCCGCAGATCAGTTTTAGGGTGTTGGAAATCTTCTTATAGCCTAGGCCATCTTAATGTAGAGCAACCATTCTTTGTTTCACATCTTTAGACAATTCTTTGCCATTAGGTGCCATGTTGAACTTTCAGTGACCAGTATGAGTGTGAGTGTGATAACAGCAAATTTAACACACCTGCTACCCATTCACACCTGAGATCTTGTAACACTAACGACACATGACACAGTTAAAGGAAAATGGCACATTGGGCACCATTTGTCCATTTTCACTTAAGGGTGTACTCACTTTTGTTGCCAGTGGTTTAGACATTCATTGATGTTTGTGTATTGAGTTATTTTGAGGTAACACCAAATTGACACTGTTATACAAGCTGTACACTGACTACTTCACATTGTTTCAAACTCTCATATCTTCAGTGTTGTCCCATAAAAACCTTATATATACCATAAAAGCCTTATATAAACAATATATATATACAATAGAAAAAATAAACATTATTGGTATTGCTGAATCCATAAACATCTGATTTATTACAATATCTACTTATTCACTGTGGATACTGACTGATTTTAAAGAAAAATAATGCTCAAAGCCAGATTTATCTTAATAGGTTTGTGAATGAAAAGGTAAAGTCACATAAAATGATGCGAAGCATAGTAGACTCTGTCAAAATGAAATAAAAAAAAGGCATTTGCAATTTTAACCTATTTCACCCTACAAAAGATTTTTGTACCACCAATGGTCAAAAAAAATCTTCTCGTGCATTTTTACATGACTTATTTTTGGCTTTGAGCTGACAGTTGATATATTTTTTTAATTCTGTTTTTATTTTATTTGTATTACATATTATTCCTCCAATGTTGAAAAAAACTCTGGGAAAGTTTTACATAATTTTTTGGTGCAGAGAAGACACACTTTGGCTAAAAACGAAACCCTCCTTCAAACAGTATAGACTTCCAGCAGAATTAGGGTGCGTACACAAGATGAATTGAGCCCTAAATCTGCCTCAGAATCAGCATCTATTCCAGCAGTGAATTAATCTCCATTATATCCAGCATAAAATCAGAGTCGTTGTTTAGATGATGCTGATTTAACTAGCTTATTTAAGTGCTTATTGTAAGTGCCAACAAAGAATTGACAATTATTTGAGGCACTTTACATGCACCCAGTTTAGGATAGAGGAGGCCTCGGAAAGTCAGCGTCGTTTCCTTGCTTGAATTCCATGCTTACAAGTGCAGAATTTCCAACAAGCTGACAACGCTGATTTTCAGTGTCGAATTACGCTGTGTGAACGTACCCTTAGATGCTGACCTCCCAGACATATAAAGTCAATGTTCTGTGAGACCTCACTCTCGTCCAGCCCCCATATTGGCCAGTTGGAGGGGGTCTTTAGCTCTCAGATCGCAGCTCTGGTAAGCGATTAATATCACAACAATGCCAGGCTTCTTTTTACAACTTTCCTCGGTCAGCTTTATTCAGGTACAGGAAAAATGTACAAAAACAAGACAAAATATAAACAAAACCTCGGCCGTCTAGCCACTAGATACTCATTAAGCACAGCACCCTCTCTAACGTGACCTGGACCTATCATCCAGCATCACAAACAGTAACTCATACTTTACCCAGTCTTCTACTGGATTTAGGCTTCTATTAAGTCTCTGGAGGCAAGAGTCTATCTCCAGCTCCTAGACATCTGGAGTACCAGGCTTTTTATAGGCCTCCAAGGACCTTCTAAAAGCCTGTCATGGAACACAGGGAGAAGGCACCAACCCAACACTTTGCCTACTCCCGATAAGAGCCGTTCCAGAATGCCTGGAACAGCCATACTATCTATGATTGGCTGCCAACCGCTTAATTTGGCTGCCAACCTACTTGAATAGCTCTCACTCCACCAAGGCCAGATATCTTTGGTGACATGTAGGACACAGTTATCCTGCTTCTACCTTGTGGCAGAAACATACGACCGCCTGAGGTCGCTCTGCCACAGCGCATTCTACATCAGGACATACCCTCCCCCCACCTTTTAAGGCAAGCAGTGCCCAGTCAATTTCCTACCTTGCCTGCCAGTAGAAATGTCCCTGGAAGCACCTAAGGACTAAAAGGTCAAGCTGCCCAGCTCGAAAACAACATTTTTTGAACATATGAAACTAATGATATGGAGAGTAAAATATAAACTTGTATAAAAATGATAAAAAGAGAACAGTATGAAGAATGAAAGGAAGGGCCTATATAAAACATAGCACATCAGCTGTCAAATGTGAAACCATGTTTTGGTGCCAGTGCAACAGGGTCACTGTTTATTGATGATTGCAGACAGAAGTAGCAGCATGCATATAAATGTGTGAAGAGCTGTACTTTTTGAAGTGGAACAATAATTCCTAGAACAATTAGTGGATGCTGAGAAATCCTGGCCCTAAAATAGCAAAGCAACCCTAAACCATAACATTTTCCTTACAAGGCTTTATACTGTAGCTGGGATCAGGTTCTTTTGCTGGAATGCTGTTTTGGCCTTGGCCAAATGTGACTTTTGGAACTGTGGCAAATTCTCACAAAAGTTAGATACTAAACCAGGAAAATAATAATGATTTTAAAAAAAACTGTTGCCAATATCTGTAGATTTCTTCTGTCCACAACACATTGTTCTAGAAAGTCCTGCTGTTTGCCTAGATTTTCATGGGTAAAATTGCACTTATCTTTTTTGGCACAGTTAAAGGATTGCTCCGAGTCTTTTTTCACCATTATTTCATTAGAAATTGCTTTTGCGTACATATTAATGTCAGTAATTTGCCCACCTGCAGCTAAATACAGGATCCCTCACTGCTACCACTGGGTCATCTGACCTGCACTCTGTTTCTGAAACAGTATGGTTATGTGACCCGGAAGTGAATTTCTGTGCATTCCAATGGGAGGTGCAAAGTCAGTCTGGCAGACTTCCTATCAGCATTGTGTCTTTCAGCTAATCAAAGACTGTTGAATCAATCAGAAATTGCATCAACTGCAGATAAGGAAAGTTAATGGCACTAGTCTACTTAAGATACATTTCTAATGAACTGAAAAAAAAATGTGGGATTGGTCCTTTAAAGTTACTCTTGGCGCACTTCTTATGTAGACCTAACTTGCTCAACTTCTTTTTAATGCTGGACTCATGCAATTTGACATCAAACTTTAGTGGCCATGTGCTTTGTGTCTAGAAATTCTACCTAGCTTAACCCTTTAAGGCACCCTGACATTCCTGTACGTCATGGTTCACTGCCTGTTAATGCACCATGAAGTCCAGGAATGTCATGAAAGCTTTGTGTTTCCCTGTGCAGAGATAAGATGAAAGCTCTATGCTAATTGCTGTTTCTGACAGCTAATTAGCACATCTACACAGCAGGTGATCAATCACAAGAGTCCTGTGCCAAGGATCGCTGGGATTGGTCAGTCAGTCTGCTGACTCAACCATTACAGCTGATCTGTGTCCAGGGCTCTGTTCTGTGAGAGAGAGTGAGGAGATGTATTTCTGTGCTGGGTCCTAGTGCCCTGTGCTGCGATCTAAGCTGTCACAGCCTGAAATACTTTATAAACCCCTCCACTGCCTAATCACTTCACTGCCTCTGTGATCTATTTGTGGCAGCTGTCCGATCAAACAGTTTGCCACTTTCAAGTTCCAGCAATTTCTGCCACTGATCATCACTGGCTCATACAGTGAAAAACACACACAAAAATGAACCCTTTCCTTGCCAAGTCCCTGTTCCCCTCACTCATATTGTTATAGCTGTCTGATCAGTTAAAAAGACAGTTTGTAACTTCTGTTCCCACATCTGTCAATGCTAGAGATGGGCGAATTTCCAGAAATTCGTTTCGTTCACTTCGCCGAATTTCTCGGCAAAAAATAACTTCGTTCCGAATTACTTCGGCACGAATCACGTTAAAAACAGCTATTTCCAGGCTGCACAGACCCTGCAGGGTGCTTTTAAAAAAACGTTGTGCCATCTTAAATATCCCAGAGGGAGTTGGTTTGGTCTTCATACAATGTGTTTTTGTAGGGACCTCACTTTGATTTCCCCCCCCCCCCCCCCCGTTTCCTTAGAATCCTTCATTTTTAAAAATTCCCTGGGCACTTAAGAGGGAAAAAAATGACCAAAAAACTGAAGCGGGAATGTTTGCCCTGATAAAGTCCATGCCAAAAAAAACCCGGGAAAAAAAAAAAAAAAGCTGGAGACTCAGGGGGCCCAACATTAGTGACAGGTTTTGGAAAGGTGACGGCCCCTAGCCACAGCGCATGAGGTCAGAGGGGTGGCACAATGACTTTCGGGGAGGGGGAAAAAAAAACAGGTTTGGGTTACAGAGTGGCACAATGACACAGTTTTGGAGGTCAACGGCAGCAGCAGCATGAGTCAGACAGTGGAACAATGACAATTTGGGGGAAGGCCCGGCATCAGCCACAGCCAGCAGCATGAGGTCAACAGTGGGAAAATGACACAGTTTTCGGTCACTGGAAAGCACAGCAGTGAGGTCGGGCAGTCCAAGCATTTTTTGGAGGGGGGCAAAAAACAGGGGGTAGGCCAAAGAGTGGACAATGAACGTTTTTGGGGGTTGACGGAAACAACAGCGCAGCAGATGGGTCAACAGGGGCACAATGCCCAACATTGTGGAGGTCCGGCAGCAGCGCATGAGGTCGGGGCAGTGGCACAATGACATTCTGGGGGTGGCAAAAAAAGGAGTAGGCCCCCAGAGGGGACAATGCACAGTGGGGGTTTCACGGCAGAAACCCAAACAGCGGGCAGCATGGGGTCAACAGGGGCACAATGACAGAGTGGGGAAAGGTGGAAAAAAAAAGGGATTTGGGCCCCACAGAGTGGCACAAGGGACAGAGTGGGGGGGTGGGTGGAAAATTACCGTCCCGGGAAAAGAGGGGGTTTGTGGCAGATGGAGAAACTGTCAGAAAGAGTGGGGCCCACCCGGGCAGGGGGCCCGGCATCAGAAATGGCTGAGGCGGGGAAATTTTAAAAACCCAGCCCTCATTTCTCCTTTTTTTGGGTTTGAGGCGCAGGGCTGATTGGGGTCTGACGCCAAAGGGCTTTTGGTGGGGGAAAAATGGGGGCCGGGTTTCCACGCCTGATTCATTTTGAAAAAGGTTTCAGTCGTTCCACATTTCCCCGTGGACAAAGCGGGTTCCCCTTTGGGGGTAACGATGGCCCCCCCCCCCCTCCCCTGAACACCCGCTTGATGCCAAAACTACTGGCCGCCAGGCCCAGCTTCTCACTACAAACTGGGAAAGTTGGGGCCAACACATCCATTTTGGGTTGCCCAGTAGTCCCGGGGAATTTTTAAAAAGGGGTGGCAGAGGGGCTGTCCAAGTGGGCCCACCACCTTTTGGGTTTTCAGGGACTGTTCCAGGCCTGTGCTGTGCGGGCCCGACTCCCCCTCCCCCCACTATTTGGGTGAAGGAAGTTTGCTCATCAGTGACCCCCAGATTTAGGTTACTGCGGGAGGGAGCTGGTACTGCCCAACCCCCCCCCTTTTTCCCCCCAGCACCCCCGGGGCGCAGTTTAAACGTGAGCATTTGGGGAAAACCCCCCCGGTCAGACCTGTCAGAGGAGGGACGTTTGAGCACATAGCAGGGGCCAACTGATTACGGGGATTTTCCCTATAGTATTTGGTTTATCCCCCTCTCAATAGCGGGGAAAAAAAAAGGCTCCCTTTTTTGGAAGGGTTTAACGGGGGGCCAATAGGGGGGAAGCCGGGAAGTAAACCCCCTCTGCCGGTTTCCCTGACAAATTCCCGGCCCTGTCCCAAACCGGGAAAAATAACATGCTGCCCCCCAAATCTGCACAAGTGACCCCGGGGGGCTCCCTGCCTCCTTTTCCCAAATGTATACTGCCACGGTGTTTTGGGGTAAATCCCCTGGTCTTCCTCTGTCCCCAACCACCTCCTCCACTGCCCCTGTCCTCCTCTTTTGGTCACCTGGGTAGAAAATCCACTCATTTCACCAGAAAAAGCTTCTGCCCCAAAAGTCCTCCCCCCTCCTCCATTTCAGTCCCCACCGGACGGGATACCTTCAAATCTCATAAAAAAAAACCCTTTAATTTAAAGGTTTTCTTTTAAAATTTTTTGGGGTATTTCCCTTCAAATGAGACAATCCAATATCCCTCTCGTTTTAAAAGTTTTAGTGTGCTTTTAAAAAGAGGAAAAAAAAAATTTTAGGGTAAAAACATCTGTTGCCAGGCTTTTCGCCAGGGCCCCAAAACATGGGAAAATTCGAACTAAAAGGGTTTGTTTTTTAAAGGGGAAAATTTAAATGTTTTAAAAGGACCATACTTCCAGCTCCCTTTTAAAATTTGTTAAAACAAAGGGCATTTTTGGATTGTCCATTAGAGGCCCCACCCCAAAAGGGTTTAAATGAAAACCTTAAACTTAGGGGTTTTCTTATGAGTCAAAAGTATTTTACTCAAGGGGTTCTGCCCCTCTGTTTTGTTATAATGTGTATTGATAAATCTCTTTTTTCTGTTTTTGTTTTCAAGGGTATTGTTTTTTTTTTTAAATTTGTATTTAAGTTAGCCCAAACCCCCTTTGATCGACTTTGCTTGAGGAAGGGGGGGGAGTCCCCGAAACTTTCCACGAGTTACTCTTCCTGCCCGATTGTTTGGGCCCAATCGCTTCTGTGTTAGGACGGCGCCCAAAAGGGATTTTGAACGGCAGGCCCTATGCCGCAACGAATACGCTGGAAATTTTGCTTTCCCTTATTTGGCAAAGATTAGGTTATACTGTATATCACGGGTCAATGTCGGTTTTTTAATAAAAATCATTAAAGTTATTTTGGTTTTTTTGCACTGGCTCAAACCCATTTCTTTGCTGCCAAGTACCCTGGACTGCCCTCCTTTAATTTTTCATCCTCCCCTATATAGTGGCGCTTTAGCCCAGACCCCATAGTAGATCTCTGGCTGAGGGAAAACCCGGAAGGGGCAGAGGCGGGGGTTAGGAAGGTAGGGCCGGGTGACTCCCTCCCGGGGCATGCCAAAAATAAGGGGTTGTGTTGGCGTTCCCCCCGAATCCCTTTGGGTGGGGTTTTTCGGGTGTCATCTGGGGGGAAGTGGGAAAGACCTTTCAACCAATCAAAACCAAATTGGGGTTTCTTTGTTTAGTACACACCCCCTAGATGACAAACGGAGTTGTGGGGTAGCCGAGTGAAACCCCCCCTCGACGTCCCCCTTTCTGGGTGGGACCTGCTTCCCCCGGAAAGTTTGTGCCCCTGCCACTCGCAGGGGAAGAGCCGCCACCTCTCTGTCTTTACATATGGGTTTTTTTCTAAAATGTCAGACCCCTGTTTGATGAAGATATCTGTTTATGATAAATACAAAAACCCCGTTTTGACTCCCCAAAAGAACCCCTAAGAAGCTTGGGTTTAAACCTTTTGGTATAAATTGCGCTCCACAAAAGGGCAGGAGAAAAATTTACTTTTATGTGCCCTTCCAAAAAAATCTGGGGTATTTTACTGAATATAAAAAAACAAACAGGTTAACCTTTTGGATTTGAATTTGCAAAAGAATTTCTTCTGTGGCGGTGAAAAAAAAAGTTTCCTTTTTCTAGTACAAAAATGCAGAACAAAAAAAAAATTTTTTTTAAACCCCGGGTTTTTAAAATTTCGCAAAAGAATTGAAACCCCGAAACTACTAAGCTTTGTAGGGTTTTTACCAAATTGGGGGTTTTCTAAAGCTACACCAAAAAGAGAAAAAATTGTAATTAATTTTTTTGCTTTGGGGGAAAATTAAAGGAAAAGGAAAATTGTAATTTTTGGGGGTGAAAAAAGGTTTATTTTTTTTCACCACAGCAGAAAAACAACCTTAATTTAAAACCCCCGGATGTAAAATTTCGCAAAAGAAATTTAGCAAACCAGGGAAATACACCTTTTTTGAACGTGTTACAATTTTGTGTTTTTTTACGCTACACAACAAGAAAAAAAATTGTAATTAAACCCTTTTCTGTGAAATTTGGTACAGGAAAAATTTTATTTTTTTGGCGGTGAAAAAAAACGGTCTTTTTTGCACCCCACACAAAAACAACCTTAATTAAAACCCCCGGGTGTAAATTGCGCAAAAGAATTTTTTTCAACCAGAAAAAAACTAGCTTTGTAGCGTGTTTACAAAATTTCGTGTTTTCTACGCTACACCAAAAAGGGGAAAAAATTGTAATTAAACCTTTTTTTCCTTTTTGAATTATTTGGAAGGAAAATTTTAAATTTTTTGGGGGTTGGAAAAAAAACGGTTTATTTTTTTCACCAAGCAGAAAAACAACGCCTTTAAATTAAACCCCTTTGGAAAGTAAATTGCGCCCCCAAAAAATTTTAGCAACCAGAAAAATACTAGCCCTTTTTAGCGTGTTACAATTTCGTGTTTTCTACGCTACACAACAAGAGAAAAAAATTTTAATTAACCTTTGCTTGTGAATTATGGTACAGGGGAAAAATTTTAATTTTTGGGGGTTGGGAAAAAAGAGGTTTTTTTTTTTGTCACCAAAACAGAAAAACAACGCTTTTAATTTAAACCCCCGGATGTAAATTTCGCAAAGAATTTAGCGCCCAAAAAAAAGAAGTGGTATTTTTTATTATAAAAAAAGCTGTTTTTTTTAAATGAATTTCAAAAGGAAAGGGGGTTAGACCCCCTTTTGGGTTTTTCAATGGGCTGTTAGCAGATAGCATTAAAATGTATTTGGCAAGGCCCGCAGTGGGCCGCACCACTGGGCTTCAGATCCAAAAACACCAAAAAATCAGAAATAGAAAATTAAAAGAACATCCTGAGACAAGCGGGGGACACCCCCCCAAAATCGCTTTTATAAAAAAAAAGTTCTTCAGTAACAATCTCCCCGGGCCCGCCCCCTTCCCTTAACGTTAAAAGTGAGAGCGGGGAAAAGAGCTCCCACGTCGCGCCCCGGACTTATTAGGCGGTGAGTCACAGAATCCCCCGGTCTCTGATTGGTTCATCTCTGCACCAATTTTATTGGGAGGGGTATGCCCCTTTTCCTCCCAGGGGTGCTTTTCCCCTTTTAACGCCATGTGCTCGCAGGGCCCTTTTCCCAAACAAAAGGGGCACTTCCCTTCACCCGGGAAATCCCCCAAAAAATTCGAAATTCGTTCAGAACCCCAAGTTTTCCCGAAAAATTTAAACGAATTCCACTTCGTTAGAAAACAATTCGCCCATTTTCGTCACTGCCCCTCCCCTAAACCCCCAATTTAAAGGGGTGAAAAATATACTAAAACAAGAAGGTGTCCTTCAATTCTGAGGCTTTTTGGGAAAAGGGCAAAAAACGGGATATGGACCACGGGGGGATAAATTTCTAAAAATGCATAATAAAGGGAGAATCATTATTGAGTTGCGATTTTTTGGGAAAAAAATCTACGGGGCCCCCAAGAAAAATGAACAAAAAAAACGGAAATCTGCAAAAAAATTAAAAAATTTTGAAATTTCCCTTTTTTGCTTTTCATTAAATTTTTTCGAAAAACCAAGGGGTTAAAAAAACTTTCCCAAATGCTGTTTTGACTATGTTAAGGGGTTTTAATTTCTGAAAAGGAGTTTATTTATGGGGGTTTTCCCAACATACAACCCCTCAAAAACCCCAAACAGAAGTGGTCCCCGGTTTCCCAAAAAAAAAAAACTGTTCTGGGAAAATTTTTTTTGAAAATGTTGAAATTTGCTACTAAATTTTCCCCCCCCGCCCCCAAATGTTTAAAAATAGGATGTTTAAAAAAATTTATGCCAACAAAAAAATTGACATATTTGGGAGATATTTTTATTTAAATACTTTGTTTGGTGTGACTATGTGTTTTCACCCCAAAAAATTTTTAAACTTTGAAAAAGGCAAATTTTTCCACATTTTTTACAAAAAATTTAATTTTTTTTCACACCCCAAACAAGGATTTTATCGAAACCCAAAAATTAATTTCTAAAAATTAAAAACACAAAGTTTTCCAAAAGGGGGAAAAAATTCTGAATCACATGGATATGGGAAAAAAATATTGGAAAAATTATTCACAGATAAAAATGGGACATTCAGATTTGAAAAAAAGGGTTGGTCCTTAAAAAAAATCCAAAAAAAAAAAGGCTTAGACCTTAAAGGGTTAACCCTTTTCGGTCACAATACTATGGCCCGAATACACAGCCAAAAGGTTTTGCTCATTTTTTTTAACCCGGGTTTTAGTATTTTAATCCGCTAGCAACACCGACTGTTTCCCAGCCCTTGTGTTTGCCCCCAAAAAGAAAAAAACGTGCTGTAGTCCCACACATCCAAAAGATTTTTTTTTGAGGTCTTCCTAAATCGAAAAGCATCCGACAGAATATAGAAACCCTGTTGTATAACCACCCGACCAAAATCGGGTTCCTGCACCCCAATGTACTGGGGGCCCCTGGGGAAACCAAACCGGGTGGCTTTTTCCCAAAAAAAAACGTGGCCCAAATTTTTTAAAAGCCGGCGGATTTTGGGGGCATTTTTTAAATTGCTGTAAAAGACCCTACATAATTGGGGTTGGGAAAAGTGAGAAAAAAAATTATTGGCCCCTGTTTCCAGGGTGGGTTTGTTTTTTTGACATTTGTGGGTTTGGTATATTTGATTTATTTTGGGTTTTTTACAGGTTTATATGATTCCATTTAATACAAAATATTTTAGGGTTTTTTGTTATGTTTTTTGTACCGTAAAAGGGGAAAATTTTAAAAAATTTTTGTTGCAGCCCCATTTTCTGTGGGGCAAAACTTTTTTAATTTTTTTTGCCCCGTAGTTTTTTGCCATGGACCTGGAAATGATTGGCATTTTTTGCGGGATAAAGTGTAGTTTTTATTGGTACCATTTTGGGATACATGTGACTTTTTAATCAGTCCCGGACTAATATTTATGCACAATTATTACAGTCTATTAATATCATTATTTATCCAGGAATCAGTTGGAAAATCGTGTGTAAAACATTTTTATATTTTAAAAGTTTTCATAGTTTGTAAAGGCCCCAAAAAAAATAAAACGTCCCTTCAGTTCAGCCCATTTTTCTAAAGTGTTGATCCCCGAGGAAGGCAAAAAACTCCCAATTTAGGCAGGGGCCAAATGGAATAATCCCCGGGGTTTAAGCCCTTGTCAAAGGGAAACCCAAATCATATAAAATTTTTTATAATTTTTAAACTCGAGAAATGAAACCAGACCCTTTTTGAACTTGGGTTTTTGAAGTCACCAGACAAATTCCCCTGGCAGAGAGTTTCCAAAAGTCTCAATGCTCTAACAGAAAAGAATCCCTTTTCTATGTTTATGTAGAAACTTTCGTTCCTTATTCTTGATACAGTCCTGGGTATAAATCTTGAGAGAGATCTCTATATTGACCTTTAATGTTGTTGGTGTAGTCATGGCTGATTACAAATACAAAAATGGCCATTTTTGCTCACATCTTGTTACAATTCTTTGTTTAATTCCTTGATACATACTACATTATGTTTAGCACTTGCACTGTTTTGCTTCCGCTTTTGTTAAAAGTAAATATGTACTTAATTTGTTAATGTGTTAGATGCAAATAAATTTTTTCTGTCTTAGTGATAGAGGTCCTGTGTCTAGCCAAAAAAAAACATTACCATATTAGATGGGCAGGGAAATTTTGTCCCAAAAAAGGCTGCTTTCAAAATTTTTTATGGGAAAAACCCCACACAAGGAAAAATTGTTTGGGACCCTTTCCCTTTAAAAAAAGAAAAATCCACAAAATTTATTAAAAACTTGGGAAAATATGAAAAAAAAATAAAAAAATTAAAAATTTTTCTAAAAAACAAAACCGTGTTTTTTCAAAAATAAGCCCTAACTTGATTTTTTAAGTGTTTTTTGGAGTAGGCATGAAATATAAGCTCTACCCCAAAAATAAGCCAGAGTGACATTAAATAATCCCTAATTATAAAAATAAGCCCTGGTTATCTGTATTCCCATGTTGAGCCTCAATACTGACTGCAAGATGTTGCGGCCTGGTTTTTACTGCCAAACCCCCCCTTTTGGTAGACGCCCTTTCCCACAGTATATGTTGGGTTTTTTGCTCCAAAACACTTTCCCGTTAAATTTTTCCCCCCCTGATTTATCAAGGGAAAACCTCCGTTTTGGGAGGGTGATATGTAATATTCCCTCAGCTGCTCTTTTAAATTTAGGCCGCGGCTCTGGCCAGGAGTAGGGCCAAAAGTTCTGTCAGGTGTTGTGAAGGCTCCAAGTTATGTAATGTACTGAAAATGGAACTGGGCTGGGTTATTTATTGCCCTGCTGCAGCAAATCCTGGTCTCCTTTTATGACAAAACACTTACCAGAGCATTCTGGGGTCCACCCAGCGCCCTCCAGTTGCATTTTTAGCTCATTACTTAACTTTTTGGGCCCTTTTCACAACCACAGAAAATTTCATGCCTATTCCCGACCCCGAAGCAGCCCCGCCCAAATTTTGGAAGGGGCCACCGAGGGGGAAAACTACACCCCAAATATCCCCCTACTGTGTTTCTTCCAAAAATAAGCCCTACCCGATAAGCCATAGTTGTTTTTTGGGGAAAAAAATTGAATATAAGACCTGTCTTATTTTTTGGGAAGGGAAACCCCCGGTAATGAATATGGAAAATATTTCTTTTTTAATTGTTTGGGTTTTAAACCCAAAAAATTTATTTAAAAGTTTTTTCACAAAAGTGAGTGCCCCCCTCACCTTATAAGTTTTGTATTATTTCTTTTCATAAGACAACACTGAAGATGCGACACTTTGATACTGTAGTCAGTAGTCAGTGTGCAGCTTGTATAAAAGTATAAATTTGATGTGCCCTCGTAATAACTCAACAAACAGCCATCAATGTCTAAACCTCTGGCAACAAAAGTGAGTACACTCCTAAGTGAAATGGTAAAAATTGTGCCCAATTTAGTGTTACAAGTTCTCTCTCATACCAGTCACTGGAAGTTCAACATGGCACTTCATGGTAAAGAACTCTGTGAGGATCTGAAAAAAGAATTTTTGCTCTGCATAAACCCAGCCCAGGCCATAATAAGTTTGCAAACACCCTGAAGCTGAGCTCCTGCACAGAGGCCAAGACCGTACAGCGGTTAAACAAGACTGGTTCCACTCAGAACAGGCCTCACAATTGTTGACTAAAGAAGTTAAGTGCATATGCTCAGTGACGTATCCAGAGGGGTCTTTTCAAAATAGATGTTCGAGTGCTGCCAACATTGCTGCAGAGGTTAAAGGGATGGAGGGTTCAGCCTGTCAGTGCTCAGACCATACACTGCACACTGCATCAAATTTGTCTGCATGGCTGTTGTCCCAGAAGAAATCCTCTTCTTAACATGATGCACAAGAAAGCCCACAAACAGGTTGCTGATGACAAGCAGACTAAGGACATGGATTACTGTAACCATGTCCTGTGCTCTGATGAGACCAAGATAAACTTATTTGGTTCAGATGGTGTCAAGTGTGTGGCGGCAACCAGGTGAGGAGTGCAAAGAAAAGTCTTCTTGGCTACAGTCAAGCATGTACTAAACCTATAAATACAAGGGTCAATCAAATAGAATGAATACCATAAATGCAAAGGATACAAAAAAATTGTATCCAATACAGTAATAAGAATGTAAAAAAATTTTATTAAATTTTTTAAAACCAATTAAAAAAAAAAAAACGTAATAACAAAAAACACTCAAATAAAAATCCCCAACAAATCCTACAAAACAGAAATAATGTACATCAATGGGTAAATATGTAAAAACACACATACTAAGTACAGAAAAATCAATTCTCAAATCCCCAAGGATCAGGGATAAAAATTGAACCAAACACACCTTTGTTTTTACATTTCATATGGGGCTGATGAGTGCTGTGGGAGTACAGTTTTTGAGGGGACCATAAAGGGCCCAAAACTTTTACTGTGCAATTTTTGTGTTTTTTTTTTTTTTTATTAAAATTTTCCACAAAATTTGCAATTTTTCAAGCTTTGAGGTCTTGTATCAAACTAGATTTATGTCACAAAAATATTAATAATTTTCTTTTAAATCATACCTAATTTTTGTTGTTTAATTCTTAAACTTTCTTTAATTTGTTAAGACATTAAAAGGCCTATAAATTTAGAAGCAATTTTCAAAATTTTTAAGAAAAATTTCAAAATGATTTTTTTAGGGATTGGTTTCATTATGATGTGGCTTTGATGGGTCTGTATGTCAAGTACCCAAATAAATCATCCCAGTTTTGCATATTCCAAAGTATTTAAAACAACATTTAGGAAGTTTATTTATCCTTTCATAGGAAGTAAAGCAAAGTGGTGGTGAAATTTAAACAAATAATTTTTGCTGCCGATTTTCAACAAGGGGTGTTAACAGAGAAATTAAGTTCAATATCTATTCACATGATTATACAGTTTTTAGAAATATCCCACATGTGATCCTAGTAGGTTACTTGCCTCAAACTCATGCCTTTGAAATTAGAGAGAGACTACTGGATTTTGTAATGCTGTATTTTTCAGGAATACTTTTAGGTTTCAGAGTCCTTAAAGTACCAAAACATAACAAACATCTCCGAAAATAATCTGTAGAATTTATCTACAGATTTATTGAACATTTTGACACCATAAGGTCTCACAGTTTTTGTTTTTTTTTTGGGTGGGAGGGCTGTGAAAATAATAATTTTTCTAGTAATATGGTACTTTAACTCAGAATTTGTCTTTTTCAAAAGAAATACAAGCTAAAAAGAAACCCAACTTTTGTAGATGCCATTAGTACAATACATATTTATACATTTTGTTATGTTTTACGACTTTTACAGAATAAAAATGTTTTCCTTAAACACTGTTTTTAGTTATCACCATATTTTCAGAGCCATAACGTTTTAATTTTTCCATTAATGGAGCTGTGTGAGGGCTTTTTTCAGAATGAATTGAGGTTGTCATTGGAGTAAACCACTTTGGGTTCATATAACTTTTTGATCACTTTTTATTCTGGATTTTTGAGGGCAAGAGAAACAAAATTAAGCAATCCTGTTAATGTTGTTGTTTTTTATTTTTTTTACAGCACATATCGTGCAGTATAAATGACATACTGTATTACATTTACTCTGTAGGTCAAGAAGATTAAATAGATAACAAATCTCTATAGCTTTTCTGCATTAACACAATAAAAACCTTTTTTTTTAAATAAAAAAATAATAGTAGTTTTTCATTTCCATTGTCTTAGAGGCATAAGTTCTTAATTTTTATGTGGTTTAATCACTTTTTAATGTGGATGTTTTTGAGGAAGGATTATAAAATTGAGCGATCTTGGTAATATTTTTTATTTTTTTACAGCACTCTCTATGCAGTATAATTGACATGTTTATCTTACATTACAGGTTAACACAATTACAGAGATACCAAATGTATGTAGTTTATGTTCTACTGCATTATTTACAAGTGGGTGTTTTATTACAGGATAAATTTATGTTTTTGCTGGTACCACATTGGGATTCATATGACTTTTTATTCACTTTTTGATAACTTTCAAATTTTCTTTTTTTTCCTTGTTTTTTACTCATAGACACGCGAGTTAGTCTCGGGCCTGTCTGGACAACCATCGGTACCCTAAAAGTATGTCATAGGGTCGCCCAGCCTAGATGTACACTCACCGGCCACTTTATTAGGTACACCTGTCCAACTGCTCGTTAACACTTAAATTTCTAATCAGCCAACACAGGGGGCAACTCTTTTTTGGGCTTAACTGGTCAAGACAATTCCTGGTTCAAACCGAGCTCGTATGGGGAAGAAAGGGTGTTTTGAGTCCCTTTTGAACGTGGAGGGTTTGTTGGTCCCAGAAGGGTGGTCTGAGTTTTCAGAAACTGCTGATCTCCTGGGGTTTTCCCCGCCAACCCTCTCAGGGTTTTTGGAATGGTCCAAAAAAAAAAAAAACATCCTGAGGGCAAAACCTTGGGCGGAAAAGCCTTGTGAGCCGAGGGGCAAAGGAGAATGGGCAGAGGTTTGAGCTGATAGAAAGGAACAGTGCTCAAAAGCCACCCCTTACAACCCAAAGGGAGGCAGAAGAGCATCTCTGAACGCACTTTACGGGAACTTGAGGCAATGGCTACAGCAGCAAAGACCACCCGGGTGCCACTCCCTTTTAGCAAGAACGGAAAATAGGGCCCCAATTTGCCCAAACTCATCGAAATTGGGACAGTAGAAGATTGGGGGAAAAACTTGCCTGGTTGATGGTCCGATTTTTTGCTGCGACATTTGGATGGAGGGTAGTTTTGGGGTCAACAACATGAAGCATGGTCCATCCTGCCATGTATCAAAGGTTAGGCTGGTGGGAGTTGGGTCATGGGTGGGGTATTTTTTTTGGGGACTCTTTTGGCCCCCTTGGACCAAATTTGGGACGTTGCAACCCCCCTTGTGGAATTATGCCACGAAGAATTGAGGCAGTTCGAGGCAAAAGGGGGCCAACCCGTTACTTGATGGGGTACCTAATAAAGTGGCCGGTAGTTATGTAATAAAGCTCCCCCCTGCATAGGGGACAGAAAAAAACGTATGACCTGCCCCCAATTTTTTGAACTGCAGCCCAGACTGTGATAAAATACTGCAAATCTTGCCAGAGGAGTTTAGTATTATGCATTTTATAAGCTGCCTGTAAATTACAGTTAATAAAAAAATTAAAAATTGCTGCAATATTGCCATAAAAATTTTAAAACCAGTTAATAGTAATAGAATATATTATCCGTAATTACATAATTGCATTTGTGTGATAATCGGATGTATTTAGTTTCCCCCGGGAGTACCGACCACTGTTTCCCCCCCCTCCAAACCATCCTGGAGCCAGCAGGACAGTCCTGAATTCCAAAGGCCGTCCCACTGTACTGGGCAGTCTGCTAAAGAGAGGGTGAGTAAAAGAGAAGGAGAGAATGAAAGAAAGTGTGTCATGGTAGCTGGGGCGAGAGAGACCAGCTCCATAGATATTGGGAAGAGCCATTCTCATGAAGAGCATGAGTATTGTGACAGAGAAAGAGCTAAAGAGAACCTGTCAATATTTTTTTTCCCCCCTTTAAAATTTGGACAGCAACTAGGCTACATGCTGTTTCTAGCGCTGTGTCCCTTATTCTGTAAGATGCTGTAGTTTTTTAGTATTTAGTGCTCAAATCTGCAGTTTTCAGCCAGAAAAGAGTCGTTCAAAGAGCCAGTTTTTTTCAAACCCCGCCCATCTGGGGGCTAGCCCCGCCCACCTCAACTGATAAACCTATTACTTTGAATTGGTAGAAACATGAGAATAACTGCCAGGTGGGCAGGGCTAGCCTTTGGTGGGCGTTGCTAACACCTGCTTATGAATAAGATTTGAGGGGTAAATGCTCTAAATCCACAGCATCTTACAGAATAAGGGACACAGTGCTGGGAACAGCAGGTCTTACACTAGCTTGTGCTGCGCTCAGCAAGAAGAGCATAAACTATGCGACAGGTTCCCTTTAAATAAGAACACATAATGGAAGAATACTAAGAATAAGCATTAAATCTGCCCCAAAATACAGTATTTGAACTACTTCCAAATGCTGTGATATAACTAAATACTGCTGGGCGTGCTTTTTGAATACTACCTCCCCCACAAAAGCCTCATTCCTCCCAGCTGAGTTGGAAAGCATCGCCCCCTCCTGCCCTCACAGCATCAGTGTTGCTGCAATCACTGGCTACACACAGACAAGTGCGTCTGTCTCTCTAACATACAGATGCTATGTAATGCAGTGTAGAATTATTTGTATATAATCATGCAGAAACTGGATTATTGAGTGTATGTGTATATATGTGTGTATATATATATATATATATATATACACACACACACACATACACACAGGCAGTCCTTACACCGTTCCGACTTCCATCAGTCCCTATCCTGTTCGGTAACCCAAAGACTGCGTGTATATATAGTGAAATAATTATTTGATCCCTTGCTGATTGTGTAAGTTTGCACACTGACAAAGACATGAACAGTTTGTTATTTAAGGTTGTTTTAATTTTCACATTGAGAGATAGAATATCCAAAATAAAATTCAGAAAATCACATTGTATTAATTATATAAATTTATTTGTATTTTGCTGAGAGAAATAAGTATTTGATCCCCTACCAACCAGTAAGAGTTCTGGCTCCTACAGACCATTTAGATGCTCCTAATCAACTTCTTACCTACATTAAAGACAGTTGTCTTAAATAGTTACCTTAAATAGTTATAAAAGACTCCTGTCCACAGACTGAATTAATCTCTCTAACCTCTACAACATGGGCAAGACCAAAGAGCTTTCTAAGGATGTCAGAGACAAGAACATAGAACTGCACAAAGCTGGAATGGGCTACAAAACCATAATTAAGACGATGGGTGAGAAGGAGACAACTGTTGGTGCAATAGTAGGAGAATGGAAGAAATACAAAATGACTGTCAATCGACATCGATCTGGGACACCATGAAAAATCTCCCCCTGTGGGTTATCCTTAATCATGAGAAAGGTGAGAGATCAGCCTAAAACTACACGGGGGGGACTTGTTAATGATCTCAAGGCAGCTGAAACCACAGTCACCAAGAAAACCATTGGTAACACATTACGCCGTAATGGTTTAAAATCCTGCAGTGCTTGCAAAGTCCCTCTGCTCAATAAAGCACATGTGCAGGCCTGTCTGAAGTTTGCCAATGAACACCTGGATGATTCTATGAGTGATTGGGAGAAGGTGCTGTGGTCAGATGAGACAAAACTTGAGCTCTTTGGCATTAACTCAACTCGCTGTGTTTGGAGGGAGAGAAATGCTGCCTATGACCAAAAGAACACCGTCCCCACTGTCAAGCATGGAGGGGACACATGATGTTTTGGGGGTGTTTTTCTGCTAAGGGCACAGGACTACTTCACCGCATCAATGGAAGAGTGGATGGGGCCATGTACTGTAAAATCCTGGAGGGACAACCTCCTTCCCTCCGCCAGGACATTAAATATGGATCGAGGCTGTGTCTTCCAGCAAGATAATGGCCCAAAACATACAGCTAAGGCAACAAAGGAGTGGCTCAAAAAGAAGCACATTAAGGTCATGGAGAGGCCTAGCCAGTCTGCAGACCTTAATCCCATAGAAAACTTATGGAGGGAGTTGAAACTCAAAGTTGCCAAGCGACAGCAAACCTCATCATCAACTACAAAAAACATTGTCCAGCACATAAATGTGATACTTATTTCAAGATGATGTATGGCCGAAACATGATGTGATGATGAGAATGGAGCCTAACTTCTAAATATGTATACCGTTTCCCCGAAAATAAGACAGTGTCTTATATTAATTTTTGCTCTTAAAGACAAGCTAGGTCTTATTTTCAGTGGATGTCCTATTTTTTCCATAAACAAGAATTTACCAGGACCTCTTAATAATAGTCATGCAGTAACTAGGTAATACAAGGAGCGAATACCTCACCATAGATATCACCATCATAGTGCTACCAATCAAATCCCACTATACCAAGACCAACATCACAAAACATTATCAATAACAATACTACATAAAGACCCGATAACTGCATAAGAACACAAACACAAATTACCACCACATAGTGACTGAATAATACCCCTATACTATTACTGAATAAAGGTCAATATACAAAGACCAATATAACCGTCATATAGTGGTAAATCCCCCAAATTAATTCCCCCCGTTCACCAATATAATACAGATCAAATTGCAGCCTCCAAATTTAATTAAAAAAAAACCCAAACACAGTACCCTTAATATATTACAGATACCTAGACACATCCCGCACCAGTAAAATAGAGCCCCCCCAGACACAGTTCCCTGAATATAATGTAAATCTCCATTCAGTCCCCAAATATAAAAGATTCCCCCATAGACAGAGCACCTTCTAATTTAAGGCAGGCCCACCCTGACACAGCCTACACTTAAAGGAGTTTTATCGTTTGAAGCTTTCATACACTTGAGCTAATAATATCAGTTTAAAATCCAGGGGCGAGTCTCTCCTGCCAGGAGGCTAGTCTCACCTCACTGAAAAGTTCTGACATTATTATTCTGTGTGTGCAGTGGAAGGGGAAGGATGTCTGGAGAGGACAGCTCTTCAGCCTCTTGCATGCTTCTTATGTCTGCAGAGCCTTCAGCTCCAGGCTCCACAAGCTCCTTGTAATCCTCTCATTGCTATAAACAGTTATACATACAGCCAGAACTGATGAAACACATGTGAGGGATGCACACTGCCCTCTCCCATCCCCCTCTGTTATCAGGCAGGAGGTAGATCAGACTGTATAAGGCTGTTATATGGGTGATGGGAACAGACTTTATAAAGCTGTGTTATATGAGGGGAGAGCAGTGCATAAGGCTGTGTTATATGAGGGGAGAGTGAATCTAACTGGTTAGAGACTGAGTAATTGCCCAGATCCTTTACATAGAGCTGGGATAGGAGCATAGAGAAGCTGAGGCACTTAGTTTCACTTTCAATTTAAACAGATCAGAGGGGAGTAAGCACAGAGCGAAGGCAGCCAATCACAGCTCAGGGGGTGTTTCCCGTCCGGCGGCATGTCTTAACAGGTTGAATGAAATGTCTGTCAGCCAATCACAGAAAAGGGGGCGTATCCCAACCAGCAGCTGCAGAAATAACTATAGATGCACAGAAAAGCTCATATTTACTTTACTAAGTGACATAGGTAAAGCAAACCAATTGCAAAAGTGCTTATTTTTATTGTCCCCATCATTTTAGATCTTTGTAGCGAGAAAACCCCTTTAATATAATGCAGCCCCCCAGACACAGTCTTCACCTAATATAATGCAGTCCCGCATACACAGCACCCAATATAACACAAGACCAACCTAGACATAGCCCCCCAATATAATACAGTACCTCCCCCAGAGTTTGAGTTTACATTTCTGCTTTTCAAGCTCTTGGGCCCTGGTGCGAAAAGTGAAATGGGGCCCCCCAGTTACCATGCACCATTTACAATGCTGGTATCTTCTTATGTGGCAGGAGGGCTTTTGGGCCCCCTCAGGCTTCTGTGCCCGGTAGCGACTGCTACTGCTGCACCTCCTGTAGCTACGCCCCTGGCAGGGACCATATGAAGCCTCTGATCATTGCCAGTTAACCCTTTGATTGCTGAGGTCCGTGACTGCAGCATAAATAAAGGGGATTCCTGGGCTCCATCGGGTCACCAGAACTCCTGGTGACCCGATGGAGCCTGGGGATATCTATGCAGTCAGCCCTGGGTACCGAGAGTAGCTCCAGTGCTGTCTGTAAGCCTGCTGTCAGGGCGCACTGGGTGTTACTCCAACAACAGCCTATTTCATACTGATACATAGTGTAATGTATTATCATACAGAAGTATAATGTATTTGCATACAGGAGTGTGTTAAAAAAAAAAAAAGTGTAAATAATTATCCCTCAATGGGAATAAAAAAAAACCCTATAAAAAAAAGTGTAGAAAAAATAAAAATAAATTTTTAATTAAAAATGATTGTGCATATATTACACACAAAAAAACCTGAACCTTTTAGGTATCCACACGACCCTAATAACATTTTAGATTTAAAAGGTTGTTTATTTTGAAATGGTATAAAAAAAAGGAAAAAAAAATTATGTTTTACGCTGAAAAAATTTGTTTTTAAAAAACCCCACCCCAAAAATAAATTTCTCCCACATAATAACAATTCCCATAAAACTGCGCTATAGAAAAAATAAAAGTTGTGATGTTGAATTGCAGGGAGGCAAAAATATAAAATGTAGTTGTGTCATTAAAGGGGTTGTCTCACGACTTTGATTCTTTACCTCAGTCCTTTTTCTTTGTCTGGTTCACTTGGAATTCAGGGGCATTGTTAATGGATTCTTTCTAGGCTGTATTAGAGCCAGGTCATAGCTTTATAGCAAACCTGCACTGGCCAGACCTATCAGCAGAGATCACCACATGTTCATGATAGCTATAGTGACCAGTGCTGGCAGCATATCAGGAGAGATCAACATAGGTCTGTAGCTCTAAGCAACCTCAGTGCTGGCTGCCTATCAGGTAAGATCACTCAGGTCTGTAGCTATAGAACCAGTGCTGGCCAAGACTATTCAGGAGAGATCACACAGGGTCTGTAGTTATAAGCAACTAGTGCTGGCAGCCTATCAGGAGAGGATCATCACAGGTATGTAGCTGTAGTGACTCAGTGCTGGCAGACCTATTAGAGTGAGATTGAACAGGTCTGTAGATATAGCGACTCGAGGAGCTGATGCAGCGCCCATCAACGAGGGGAGGATATCTAGGAATAGGTTGGACCACTATTAATGGACATATATTGCAAAGTGACTTGTTTTTTGCAAGATCTTTAACATAAAAAGCAATTCATTATGAGACAACCCCTTAAGGCCTTTTCAGGATACCAGTGGGCTTAATGGGTTAGAACGTCATTTTCTTTACTAACTTAAAGTGTTTTTTTTATTGGTGAGTAAATGGTTTTGTGCATTTGTTTGGGGTTTTCTTTTAATTGGTCATTTAACCTTTAATTTTTTTAAATCCCAATCTGTGTATAGGATTTTGTGGGATCTCTTGAGGCACAGGACGGCTGTAGCACATCTGATAATATAACAGCTTTTATTGTGATCAGCCACCCTGTGACTCCCAGGAACATGCAGAGTCTTAGTATAAACCTATGAGCTAACGTGTGGACGTGGGGGGGACAGGATTAAAGCTTGTTATTGATGCAGCATGTGATCTGCCATCCTGACCCATTTCTCTTGCCACGTAGAAGCCCCCTGTACCTTCTTCTGCTGTGCTGAGCCGGGTCCCAGTCCAGAGGACTCTGCTGCAGTTTGTAGTCAGTGACTGTGGCCACAGCGAGGTGGACCGGAGACCAGCGGGAGGTGAGGGGGAGGGAGGGCATCGTCTTGAGGGGGAACAGGAGGACAATCAGAAGATTGAGTTTACACTTCCCAGCTTGGGGGGGGGAGGAGTACGGACGGGAGGGGGGACGTGCTGCAGCCCTGCTCTCATATCAGCTCGCCTGAGTTACGTGCCGCGCAGCAGGAAGGAATTAAGGCAAAGACACAGCAGTGTCTGCTGTTTTTAATTGACAGGCGGAATGCCTCTGTTTATACTGACTCCTGGCAGGGCCCCTGATCTCAGGGGGCCCCCGGGCAGTGGCCTACCTGGCCCAATGGGAGAGACGGCCCTGGAAACGTGCTAACTGCATTTCAGGCTATGGTCACATGATGGCAGTCACATTCTTCGGTGGAGCTGCATAACTGCTGAGTCTGCAGTCAATCAACTTATGAAAAAGTTTATGGACTTATAAGGCTGTAGAGAAGATGTGGAGGAAACATACACATCCCTGCTCAGAGCTCCACTATAAACATTACTTTATCTTCCTGTTATAAACATTATCTCTTACAATAGACATCTACTGAAGATTCTAAGTATTTGTCAAGCTTGAAGGCAATGAGAATGATTCTTGTAACAGCTTTCTGAGCCATAACTTACGAAATAAGATGGGCCCTCATCACAAAGTAACAGAAAACTGAAAGAGTAGCTCAAGTAGCAATAATTAGAAATTAGAATTATAAATAATATAAATTATAAATAATAGCGCCATATATCAGAGAATTACAAGATTATTTTCCTCACAAGAAGGATTAATAATGTTCTTACACCTGAGTGGGCCCTCTTAGCCTCTGGGCCCCAATAGTAGTGCTGTCGATGCTACAGCTATAGTTATGCCCATGCTGTTTATTTAAGAAAATGTTGGCAGCATTAGCTTCAATAGTAAAGATGGCCTCTCTTAGTATAGCATAGTAACTTAGTAGATAGGGTTGGAGAAAGACACAGGTCAACCGACATTTCAGAGGAAAGCGAAAACCTCTGAGTCGGATGGCAATTGTCCGATACTAGAGGAAAGTTGTTAGCTATAGGGGATGTGGAGGCAGTAATAGTACCCAAGACCCGGTGACTGAGGGAAAGGCCCCTTTGCCTAAAAAAAGACACGATGGGATTAAAGCGGTCAATTAGGGGGGGCCATGGAGCCTTATGTTACACCTTTTGCCTTGTGTAAATTACTATTTGTGGGCAGAAAAAAAGCAGAACTCTGAGGCTTTCTGTAAAAGTGGGTGTAGTAGCAGGGCTCACAGGCTTTATCTTGAAAGGAGGGGAGAAGCGGACTTTGGCCTCCTTTTGGGGGGAGAGGGGGAGAAGAGGACACATAGACTTTTTCTATGTCTCTATGAGTGGGGGGAGAAGCAGGACTCCCCAAACCCCTTTTCTTGTCTCTGAATGGGTGGAAAACAGGACTAAGGCTTTCCTATGGGTGGTGGGAGGGCCTGTTTCACAAATCTCTCTTTGAGTGTAGGGGAGCATGACTCACAGTCATTGTGTATGAGTGGATGGAGGAAGCAGGACTCACAGGTTGTGTATATGAGTATGGAGAGAGACATAATTTTCAAAATTTTTTATGGGGGGGGAGAAGAGGTCTTTCAAGTCCTCTTTGAGTGGGGGGGAGCGGAAAACACAGGTTCCTCTATGAGGGGAGGGGCAGGACTCACGGCTTCTCTATGGTTGGGAGGGGAGCGGACTCACGGGTTCCTCTATGAGTGGGAGGGAGCAGGACTCACAGGCTTCCTCTATGAGTGGGAGGGAGCAGGACTCACAGGCTTCCTCTATGAGTGGGAGGGAGCAGGACTCACGGGTTCCCTATGGTTGGGGGGAGGATCCAGGTTTTCTCTTGAGTGGAGGGAGAAGCAGGACTCCCAAGCTTTCTCTATGATTGAGGGGGAAGCAGGACTTACAGGCTGTCTCTACCGTATAAGTTTGGGAGAAGCAGGACTTACAGGCTGTCGCTATGAGTGGGGTGAGAAGCAAAACTGACAGCCTTTCTCTATGACTAGGGTAGTGCAGTGGGGGGAGCAGGACTCCCAAGCTTTCTCTATGATTGGGGGGAAGCAGGACTTACAGGCTGTCTCTATGAGTGGGGGGGAGAAGCAAAACTCACAGGCTCTCTCTATGACTAGGATAGTGCAGTAGGGGGAGCAGGACTTCGGCTTTCTCTGAGTCTGATTCCGCCCTTTTAAACTAGGTAAAAACGGTTGCATCAAGAATTTGATTTATTACCTGAACCCAAATGTTGTCCACTCTCCTGAGATTCTCAGCTACAAGGTCCAGCAGCGTTGCCCTTTGGACTGTGTATCAAATCCCCTCCAAAGAAACCAGAAAAAGCGTTTGAGAGGGGAGCGCGGTGAAGAACGCTGGGCTAAAGAGGGAACCTTCAACACAGAAGAATCATGATACAAAACATCAAAGGCCTAAGATTTGACTTTTCTCCTGTTCTGTTGTTCTCCAGCCAATCAGCCATGCTTTATTTAACTCCTTCTTGCAATAGAATGTACCGATACGTCCTAGAGATCATGCAGACTAATGAATGGAGACTGTACAATCAGTGCATGAAGTCAGCTGTATATTAAAGTTTTTTAAAAATGCGGGACCCCAAATGCCTTTTGGGGCCAAACAAAAAAAAGATTGCTGTCTTTTAAAACTCTTTTCACTGCCAAATGGCCGAATGCCCCAAAATTTGGGGAAAAGGGACGGAGGGGGCTCCCTTTTAAACCTTTGGGAATGTGGCCCCGTTGGCTTCCCTAAAACCCCCCAGAAGTATAAAAAAGGCTTCCAAGGCTGTCTGTGATGTCACCACCCTGGTGACGGGCCCAAGTTGTGTTTGCTCACTCACAAAAAAACATTTACGGGACATTTACTGTTCTGTGTGATACCAGCGATCCACACATCGCTGAAGTCAAGTTCTCTGTGGGGCAAGGAAAATTTTTGTAAAAAAAAAAAAAAATAAGAAAAAAAAAAAAATGAAAAAGCACACAAAAAATATTTTAAAAAAAAAAACCACACCCCCCCCCTTTTCCCCAAATTACAATTTATTTATCACCCAAAAAAAGAAAAAAAAAATAAAGTATACTGTACATATTTGGATTTAGAAAGGGAAATTGAATACCCTAAAAACCCTGTAAAAATTTTTTTTAAACCTGCCCGTTGAACAATTTTTAAAAAAAAGGGACGGGGAAATTGCGTTTTTGTTCATTCTGCCAGACAAAAAAGGGAAATTTAAAAAGCAATCAAAAAGCCCATTTTAATGTAAAATTGGGTACAAGTGAAAAATGTGAGTTAATCTGCAAAAAAGTCCTTCCCCAAAAGCTTGTTTACAAAAAAAAAAAATAGTTATGGCTTTTCAAAAAGACAGTGATAATAAATTTTGTTTTAAAAAATAAAAAAAAAAAAATTGTTTAAAAATCTATTTTAAATTGGTTTCCCAGGGTTTTTATCGACAACCCAAGAGAAAAAACTAACAAGTACAAAAGCCACTGTTAACATGAAAAAATTTACCAAATTGTGTATTTTCTTAAATCCTGTCCCCCAAAAAAATAATTTAAAGGTGTTTAAAAAAGTCATGTCCCTTAAAAAATGGAAACAAATAAAAATAAAAATTCATCCACAAAAAGAAAGTCCCCCTATACAGCTTTTGTATACGGAAAAATGAAAAAGTAATGGCTCTTTTTATTTTTGGGTTTGATTTTTAAAAAAAAGTGTTTTTTTTGATAAAAGCGTAAAACATAAAATAAAAAATAAATTTTTGGTATCGTTTGTAATCGGTTAAACCTGCTGAGGAAAAGCTAGCATTTTTCACCCATACTGCAGGGTTTGGACCGCTGTAAAAATAAAAATAAACCAAAAAAAGGGATTGCTGTATTTTTTTTAAAAAACACCTCAAAAAAACCCTTAATAAAAGTGTTAAAAGGGTCTTTATACACCCCTAGGGGTTTCCAATGTTTAAATGGAAAACTCATCCCGCAAAAAACAAGCTCTTAACTCCATCTTGACAGAGCCTTTTTTATCACGCTAATTCTTCCCTCCTCGCCTTCCCAGAGCCATACTATTTTTTAAATCTTTCCACCTATATAGATATATGGGGTTTTTTTTTGGGGGGATAAGATGTACTTTTTAAAATGTTTTTTTATTACCCCTAGAATATACTTGGAAAAATGCAAAAAAATTCTAAAAAAGGGGAAAAAGGGAAAAAAAAACCATACTTTCACCAGGTTTGTGGGAGTTTTGTTATTTGGGTTTCAAATCTTCGTAAAAAAGATGTGGGTTAAATTTTTATTTTTACTGGTTGATTTCGCATCCCCCCAATTTAAAAAAATGTAGGGTTTTTTATTTGTTTTTGGGGCCGAAAAAAATTCCAAATTTTTTCTATTTTTTGAAATTTGCGACGCTATTTTCTGCAACTAATTTTTTTTTTTTTGTTCTAACAAACCCCGGACTTGGGTGGGGCAAAAATTTTTTTTTCGGGCTGAAGTGTACTTTCTATTTTGCAGTTTGGAATACTTTTGACCTTTGGGGGATTAAATTTATTCCAATTTTTTTGGGGAGGTTTTAAATGACCAAAAAGCTAATTTTTGGCATTTGGAATTTTTTTCCTTATGTGTTCAGCGTTTCGGGATAAATTATGTTATTTTTTAATAGATGGATTTTACGGGGCGTGGTGGGATACTTTAAAATTTTTTAATTGTTTTTGATTTTTATTTTTTTTAAATTTTTAAAAAAGGGCCCCAAAAGGGGGATTTATTTGCTTTTATTTATTTTATATTTTTTTTCACTTTAAAATATTTTATTTTTTTACTTTAACTTTGAGGGGGGGCCCCCTTTGGGTACTTCCCCCACTCCCGGGGGGTTTTATTTTAAAATTTTAATGCATTGTATTACCCAAAGCAAGGGGTTTTCAAAAAATGGCGGGTTTTCCCCCCTTATGTCTGGGTCCGGAAAAATGGGGAAATCGAAAAAAATGTTGGCGATGGTTCCCTTTACAAAAACCCTTTCCGCTGCCATGTTGTGCATTCTGGGGGGCCCTGCGATTTTGGGCCCCTGATGTCCCGATTGCAAATGTAAAAATGGCCCCCCCCACCCCAAAAACTGCCCTTTCCCAAAAACAAAATAGCGCGCCCCCCTTTTTTTTCCTGCCGGGGCCCCTAAAAAAGTTTGCCCAAAATTTGGGAAAAAATTTCGTTAAAAAATTTTTTGGGGGTTTTTTTCTTCCAGGATTCCTTTTAAAGATTAAAAATTTTAAGCTATAATTACAGATTGTTGGAAATTTTTTTTTTCATTTTCCCAGCCTAACGCTAGAAAAATCTGTGAAAATCCTGTGGAGGTCAACATACTCACAACATCGTTGGATGTATTTCTTGAAGGGTGAAGTTTCCAATACATGGTCCTTTTAAGGGTATTTATTAAGTTTTAGTACTTTAGGGTGTTTGCAAACCTATAATGGCACCTAATGAAAATGAGACCTCGAAGTCCAGTAAGTGCTCCTCCTATTCTGTGGTTGAGCCAAATAGCGCACTAGGGCCACATTTGGGATATCACTAAAAATAGTAGAATTGAGGGAATCAATGTTGAGTTGCATTTCCCTGGTCACATCTACGGCGTTCTTGTGAATAATGGCTAAAAATCTTCAGAAAAAGTAAAATTTTAGAATTTCACCTCCACTTTGCTTTAATTTCTATGAAATCTTCAAAGGTTAACAAACTTCCTAAATGCCATTATGAATAGCTAAGGGGTGCACTTTCTTAGATGGCGTCATTTTTGAGGGTGTCTAACCTACAGACACCACAAAGTCAGGTCAGAACTAAAAAAATCTGTTTTGCAAATTTTCTTGAAAATGTGAAAATTTATTATGCAATTACTAAGCCACCTACAGTTGTAAAAATTTTTTTTTTAAATTCAAAATGATGGAAACATATGGTAGGTGTGTGGTATATGCTATTCAGTATGGTATAATTATTTGTCTTGGAGACTTTTTTAAGTCATTGCTAATTTTTTAAAATTTTAAAAAAATTTGACAAATAAACGAGGATTGTAAGGACAAAAATCTCTTACTAACCTAAAGCACAATGTGTCACAAGAAAAAAATTCTCTGAATCATATGGATAGGTAAAATATTAAAAAGTTATTTTTTATTATAAATGGACATATGTCAGACTTGAAAAATAGAGCTCGATCTTTTGGTCAAACAGTGGTTGCGACGTGAAGGGGTTAAAGTTTGAAGGCATTCAGATATTACAAACTTTAATTCGGCATTTAACACCTCAAATCCCATTGAAAATATCAAATTAAATTTTTTTGCATTTCTATGGCAAGAAAGAAATGGCAGTGGAGCTAGGAAGAGGCATGTCCCTTACAGTTTTGATGGCTCTGTTAAGTTCATTTTTAAGCTGCACGATGAGCCATTGTGACTTTATATCAGTCATTTTACCCTTTTACAATCTATTCCAAATAAACAAAGTACAAAAATACACCTCAAAGAACAGACCATAGAGATAGATGGATGGATGGAGTGAATTAACTCTGTTACCAACCCTTTGTTTCTTGAAATACATCTAGCAGATACTGAATCTCTTCCTGAATCCGCTCCTCGATGCTTCGTTTACCCATTCCGAAATTACGTAGTGTGCTCAGTGAGAACCTCCTCATTTCCTTCCAGCGTTCCCCATTACTAAATGCAATGCCTGAGGAAAGTGTATAAAACATTGCTATAATACTGTGCCATAATATGTAACAATAATTTTAATTTTTGATTGAAATAACAAGATTAAGAGCGACATTTATGAACGGTGCTGCATTAGTTTTCTGGTGTACTTTGATCCAAAAAGAATGTATGAACAAGTGCACACCAGACTTTGGAGCGGTAATGCGCCAAATACACTTTTAGTGCGTCAAAGATTAGGGGTGTTCTGGGGGCGTCGCACCACATTCATAGAAGTAGACACAGTTATGATTCTTTGACGCCAAACCTGGGAGCAGAACAGTTAGTACAGCCAGACCAGGGTAAAGGTGGTGCCTGAGCCAGACTTGTGGTATTGGCTCTACACTGCCCTGTATGTATGACCTGCAGAAGAACAGCCCCGACCAGGGTAAAGGTGGTGCCTGAGCCAGACTTGTGGTATTGTCCACTACACTGCCTGTATGTATGACCTGCAGAGGAACACGCCAGACCAGGGTAAAGGTGGTGCCTGAGCCAGACTTGTGGTATTGGCTCTACACTGCCCTGTATGTATGACTTGCGAAGAACAGCCAGACCAGGGTAAAGGTGGTGCCTGAGCCAGACTTGTGGTATTGGCTCTACACTGCCCTGTATGTATGACCTGCAGAAGAACAGCCCGACCAGGGTAAAGGTGGTGCCTGAGCCAGACTTGTGGTATTGACACTACACTGCCCTGTATGTAAAGACCTGCAGAAGAACAGCCAGACCAGGTTATAAGGTGGTGCCTGAGCCAGACTTGTGGTATTGGCTCTACACTGCCCTGTATGTATGACCTGCAGAAGAACAGCCAGACCAGGGTTTAAAAGGGGGTGCCTGACCCAGACTTGGGGTATGGTCTCTACACTGCACCTGTATGTATGACCTGCAGAAGAACAGCCAGACCAGGGTAAAGGTGGTGCCTGAGCCAGACTTGTGGTATTGGCTCTACACTGCCCCTGTATGTATGACCTCAGAAGAACAGACCAGACCAGGGTAAGGTGGTGCCTGAGCCAGAATTGTGGTATTGGCTCTACACTGCCCTGTATGTATGACCTGAGAGAGAACAGCCAGACCAGGGTAATGGTGGTGCCTGTGCCTTACTTGTGGTTTTGGCTCTACACTGCCCTGTATGTATGACCTGCAGAAGAACAGCCAGACCAGGGTAAAGGTGGTGCCTGAGCCAGACTTGTGGTATTGGCTCTACACTGCCCCTTATGTTTGAGCTGCAGAAGAACAGGTTCATACATTCTGGTACATTCTACACTGTCTTAAAGGGGTTTTGCAACGATGTAATGTTGACGTGGGATCCTCCAAAATGGGTATTTAATCACTTTTCTAAATATATGTGATTACAAAAATTGCAGTCTGAGAGAGCTACGGGCTGCCTTACCTGCGATTAGTTACTTAAAAAACTTTATTAAAATACGACCTGACAAGAGTGTGGCCGGGTTGCGCAAGAAACTTCTCAATTGATGAAAGGGAGCTGAAGAAGCTTTCAAGGCACCGGGTAGAAATATGTTGTGTTTTGTATACAGAATCTACTAGTTGTAGTGTGATTATATGAGTAGATCCCTGCTTTATCTGATGACAGAGAACATGAAGGAGCTTTCAAGCTGCTGTGGAGAAAGCTGTTGTCTTTTGTATACGGAATCCACTAGTTGTAGTTTGATTATTTGAGTGAACATTTCACACGATCCCTTATGCATGGCTCTGTGCTCTGGCTGTGTCTCTCGCTCTCTTTGCTCAGCGTCACTTGTTTACATTTGCTTCTTAGCAGATAAGGTACGTCCTGGCAAAACCCCTTTAAAGCTGTTTAGAACTGGCCTGTCAGCGCCAGCGTTCATACATGTCGCCCTAAATTTCCATTTTCTGGCATCAAATATCAAATAAAATATCTCAAATATTATTAATTATTAGAGTTTACTCAGAAAATAGGGTCCAAGTAAAGTATCTCAAAATAAAATGGGCTATTATAAATTTGTTTTTGTTTTTTCAAATAAATCTCCTGGCTTTGCTCTGTCTGCTGGTTTCGTAAAATTGTATTACAGTTCTGTACTTGCATATCAGACTGTCTGGACTATCAATTGCCAGATTAAAGGAATTTTACAGTAATAATCTGGGCCATTTTTTTAAAGGTTTTAGAATTTGTATCCAATTGTCTTGAACAGTGACTGACCGTATCCTTTGCTAGTTAGATCTATTATTGGGAACTCAGCTCTTCCACTGAACTTGTCACCATTGTCCACAAGGGCTTCTTTCACAGCCTGGAACCCACAAAGCACCACAGCAGGCTTTGGACCGAAATACAGGGTGTAGACAGGTCCATACTTCTTACTAAGCTGCAAAAGAAAGGAGACAAATATGTTTACATTGTGCAGGTCATAGTGGTTCATATAATAGTGCCAAAAGTTAGTGCTAAATAAACAGTGCTATGTAGTATTTAAATAATAATGCCATATGGTATCTTGCTATCATTTAAATGGGTGTTCTCATCATGCTACTTCACAGAAACTTCCCTTCACAGCAAACTTCAGGTTTTAACTTCCTGTTCAGGCTGTGGGTGGTTCTTTAGCAGTGACTGACATTTCAGCTCTGCTAATCCAAACTTAGCCTATTAGAGGGACATTGGTGATTCTGGGTTTTTAACAGAAGGACACAAGGTTACAAAACTCAGTTGTCAGTAAGACCGAAGTAAAAACTCTTGTGCAGCTAAGACACAGCAGGGGTGTGATGTCAGAGCAGCTACCGCACAGAGAGGTGGTCAGTAAACTAGGATGCCTTCTTTAAACAAACAGGATAAGAACTGCGTTAGCTCTGAAATTATACACAATCAGAACAGCAATGTATTTGGTAATAGTCTTTATTTACCTTTGCCTACATGGGAATCAGTGATCTGGGAATACTCCTTTTATTGTGAGCATTATGGTGGAGGAAGGCTCGGGAGAGCCCTGGATAGTTGCATTTTTATCTATATAATAATTTAACTCTTTGTCTGTCTGTCTGTTGTATTAAAAGGCTTGAAAACTTGGGCAAACTTTTAGATGGATTACAGTGTGTCCTGCTGCCAGAATCTTTAGCCATCATTTGTAATCAGGAGAACTTAGCAGAAAGTTTTCATTTCTCTTGCAGCATCACCACAGGCAGGTCGTTCCTAGGGGCGAGCAAGGCGGACGATCGCCCGGGGCGCCGAGGCTCCACTCACCCAAGGGGGGGGGGGGGGCGCAACCGGCAGCCACGCACCCCCGGGGGTTGGCCCTGACGCGCTGTGCAGCTGCTGGTACCGTTCCCGCCGCCTTCCCCCCCCGTAGTATCACGTTGAGGGGTGAAAAAGGGATTCCAACCCGCCCCCCGCGACGCTGGGATCCCCTGGGGCCCAGCCTCTCTTTCAAACTGCTAAAGGGGGTACTACCCTGGTTTAAAAGGGGATCTACCTTTAAAGGGTCAATACCCGACTATGGGGGTACTACCTGGAAAATGGGTACTACATGACCACAGGGGCCCCTGTTGGCTACTAATTTGGGGCCTACACATGGGCCACAGGTTGGGCCTGTCTGGCACATGGGGGTAAAACTGGCACAGGGGTACTGTCCTGGCCCACATGGAAACCCTTTTTAACTACATGGGACAGGGGCTACTGTTTTCTACATGGGGTTCTACTGGGTACGGGGGTATTCTTTGCCCCCCCTATGAGGGGTTAGTGGGGAGTTTGATAGAAATAGAATTGGAAAGGAAACGCTGATAAATTAGAGTCAAAGTTTTTTTTGGGGAAATTTTAAAAGTGAAAGGGTTTTAGCGGGGGAAGACGTAAGGGGCGTCTGGAAGTGAAAGAAACAACTCTTCAAAACGTTCCTTAAGGCCTGGATGTAACTTTATGTAATATTTATAGTTGCAGAGCCTTTCAATGGAAACCCAAAACTGTATGGTCACGTTGGGGGGAATATTGGGGGTAGTATAAAGGTTTGTAACCGTAAAAGGTAGTTGTATTTTCGGTCATTGTGCGGTGATTGTGATCTTAGTAGGATATTGGTAATATTAGCCTTGGGATTCTGATTTTGTGTAGCAGTGTTTTGGTAATTGTATGACTGTTATTTAGTAGTTTTGTACATAGCACATTGTGGTAAAGCTTTTTGTATATTTTAGATTTGGTTGATGGTGATGCAATGTGTCGCATTATGTTACGGGAGGTGGGGGGTTGAAATTTCTTCCCCTCGCCCTGAGTGTAATTTATCCTAGGAACGGCCCTGACCACAGGGAATATGAAACATGACTTCTGATACAGGATTGATTCCCAATCATTACAAAAAACCCATACTACTGTATATACACTATCTAACAAAAGTGAGTACACCACTCACATTTTTGTTATATCTTTTCATGGGACTACACTAAAGATATGACACTTACGAAGTAGTTAGTGTACAGCTTGTATAACAGTGTAAATTAGCTATCAATGTCTAAATTGCTGGCAACAAAAGTGAGTCCACTACTAAGTGACAATGGATAAATTGTGCCCGCATTGTCAAGATTTTGTGTGGCCACTATTATTTTCCAGCACTGCCTTAACTCTCTTGGGCATGAAGTTCACTAGAGCTTCACACTTTGCAGCCACTGGAATTCTCTTCCACTCCTCCATGACAACATCACTGAGCTGGTGGATGTTAGAGATCTTGTGCTTCTCCACGTTCCATTTGAGGATGCCCCACAGATACTCAATAGGGTTTAGGTCTGGAGACATGCTTGGCCAGTCCAGCACCTTTACCCTCATTTTCTTTAGCATGGCAGTGGTCATCCTGGAGGTATGTTTGGGGTGGTTATTACGTTGAAATATTGCTCTCTGGCCCAGTTTCTGAAGAGAAGGGATCATGCTCTGCTTCAGTATGTCACAGTTAGGGACATAGCTAAAGACTCATGGACCTGGGTGCAAAACTTGAGCTTGGGGCCCCCCCTAATCCTAGACACTGTCTGTTGACCAATACTTTTCAACCACAAGTTCCCGACTTGACATGACGGATGTCTACTTAATAGGGGGCCGAGATACCTAACTATTGGGGGACCTATAAGTCTACCTACATAATGGGGGTGTTATACACCTACCTAATTGAGGACTGCCTACCTAGTTTGGGGGTGTACCTACATACTGTTTTAGGGAATTTAACTACTTCCTACATTGATATACAAAAAAAGACTAAAGCTTTGTACACAAATGGGAGCCCCATAGCTGTCTGGGTGCACTTTTACTGTTTGGGACACAAGGGAGTAATTGTTATCATTTGGGGTGCTATAGATGGGGAGTTTGTATAGAGATAGGAATTGGTATAGAAGGAGGAGTCTAAGATGTTAGTTTCGTAAATTCTACAATGAAGAGTTGTGGCCTGGAGAAGTCATCATGGCGGTCTGGGACAGATGGAGAAGAAGAAGGAAGAGAGTGAACAACTCTTCAGAGATATCTCCTGTAAGTCCCTGGATGTAACTTTACTCTAATCACTTACTGTATATGTCTGCAGAGCCTGTGCACAACTGGTATCTAGCACTGTATGGTCACTGTATGCCGGTAATATTGGTTGTAGTATAATGGTTTATATTCAGTAACGGTACTGTATGGTATGGTATAGCATTCAGTCGCTATGTGGCAGTGATACGTGGTAATGATGTCGCAGTATTATTCAGTCACTATGTGGTGGTGATGCGTGGTCATGGTTTGGTGGTATTATTCAGTCACTATGGGAGACATGTATGAAAACCGTCTTGGCCTAAGACTTTCTTTGTTGCCCATAGCAACCAATCAGAGCCCCCAACAACAAAAAGAAATCCAGCTTCAGTCCGAGTAGATGAAAAAGTAAAAAATAACTTTTATTCCTGGTGCATTATAAAACCATGAAAACGTACAGGGAGTTACTGCGAGCAATAGCTAACGCGTTTCGGAAAATTATTCCTTAGTCATAGCATGTTCAACGTAGTAAAGATCACAAATAAATAGGATAGTATCCGGTCATGTGAGCAGGAAAAAGAATTTTTAACCCCTGCATACCCAATATAACATTTCAAGTAATTAAAGGAGTTGTCTCCCTACAGAGTTTCACAGAATGCATGAATGAAATACTCTGTCACTTCCTGGTTCAGACTGACTCATTTGCATACAGCTCCATGCTCCTTGCTTTCAGTTGCTAATTAGATCAGATTAGCTAAGAAGCTTTTCAAACTGCTCTCAGAAGGCTTTATCCCCAAAACAAAAGCCCTAATTACAGTTCTGTTTATTTTACATAAATCAAGCTTTTTACTGCTCAGCAGCAGGGACACTGTCAAGACCTGTGTGATGACTTCACTCACTGTTATCTCATTGAACAAACAGCAGGGGGAGAATTGTTTACAGGTCAGTTACTGAGGGAACTGAAAGAGCCAGGGAGGTCATAAATTCACTTGTATCTCCTTAGGGAAAACAGAGGAACAAAGCAATATATTTGGAAAATGTCTTTATTTTGTGTTCCCTACAATTTGAAAGCTATTCTTTGTAGCGAGACAACCCCTTTAAAAACAAACAAAAACACAGTAACATCCATAATGATAGTATACATCATGTCTCTTATTCATTCCCGCATGATTACGCGAACCTAGTTGGTAAATCCACCACGTCTCTCTATTTAATAATTTTTTGCAATGGTCACCACCTCGAATAGGTTTGAACACCCTTTCTATTCCAGAGAACACAAAGCTGGAAGTATCTCTATCATGTGCTTCTATAAAGTGTTTGGAAGCCATCGACATCCCGATAGTTAATGTCTTACGGATATCTGACAAATGTCGCCGAATTCTAACTTTTAACGGGGTCGATGTACTTCCAACATACTGTAAGTTGCAAGAAGTGCAGGTAATTAAATAAATCACAAATTTCGTGTTGCAATTGATGTACGATGCAATATTGTGCATAGCATGATTTACTGTAGAAGAAAATGTTTTAGTAGCTTGCATATAATTGCAAGAAATGCAACACGAGTGACCACATTTATAAGACCCTTTCTGTGATAGCCAGCAGGGAACACTAGAAGAATTATCTGACAAGTATAAGCTAGGGGACAACAAAGACCCAAGAGTTCTACCCTTTCTTGAAACAAATTTAATACCATAATTTTCTATAAGTTTTCTTATATTATTTTGAGTGGAAAGTATGGGTAAATTTTTCTTAATTATAGAAATGATTTCTTTGTATTGTGGGCTGTAAGAAGTAGAAAAAACAACTTTATCAGAAAAATTCTCCTTCTTTTCTCGCTGCCAACAACTTGTCACGAGACATAGAAGCCACCTTATTTCTGGCTCTATCTATGCTCCAATGTGGATAGCCTCTATGTGTTAACCTGTCACACACCTCTTTTTCAAACTCCTGCAGTTTATGTTCTACTGAACAGTGTCTTTTAATTCTGTCTAACTCTCCCACGGGGAGATTCCTAACCACATGAGGAGGGTGGCACGAATCTGCCTGTAGAATTGAATTTCTTGCCATGGGTTTGCGATAAGGTACAATATCTATATTCCCTTGCCTATTGCCACATAACGTAATATCCAAAAAATTAACCTGAGATTTATGCCACTCAAACGTAAACTGTAGGTTCATATCATTATGATTGATGTAAGACCCAAAGTCCCTGGCTTCTGACTCCGTTCCCCCCCACACCAGGAGCAGGTCGTCTATATAACGACCATACCACCTGATGTGGGGTAGATAAGGACAGTCCGAGGAAAAGAGAAACCTCTCTTCCCACGCTGACATGAAGATATTAGCCAGTGAGGGGGAAAATTTAGCCCCCATGGAAGAACCTTGACATTGTAGAAAGAACTCTTTGTCAAAACAAAAGTAGTTGTGCTTTAGTAGAAAATCTACTGCCATTACAACAAATTCATTAACCTCTTTTGTATGTGGACTGAATCGCATCAAGTGCGATTCTAGATATAATAAGGCCTGATTGTGAGGTATAGAAGGGTATAACCCTATCACGTCACACGATAGCCAGGAAAGTTCTACACTCCATGGCGCCTGTGCAGGGTGGATAAAAATCAATGTTTTTTTAAAAATAATCAAAAAAATCGGATTTTTTTTATTTAAATCGGATTTTTTTCAATAAACTGCTTTTTGAGGAAAATATTTTACCATCCAAAGGTTCTTCCATAATGAGATAAAGCTGAGTTGTTTAACTCAGTAGAATAAAGGCTTTTATATGTGTTAACATTCACAATGGGCCCTGCTCTACAGAGGTTTGTAGGATTTGTAG